>JAHZMV010006946.1:0-15278 GCA_027743765.1 Coecobrya sp. COE2
ATATCATATTAATAATGTATATGCTATTATGCTTGTTAAAAGTATTTGTAACGGGCAACCATATACATAGTCACGTACAGTTAGTCAAACTTGTGGACGAATACTGAGTATATGACATTAATAAAAATCTCACAAGGGTTAAGTTCTAGGTTTGATCTGGCATACAAAACCATGGACATTACAAGCACGTACGTACTTATCGTGGCACGAATAGAACTCATTGGCTTTTTATGAGTTACATAATATTATTAGGATAACACAAGAACGCCTCCTTCCTTTTCGCTGAGAGAAACAAGTGGCGCAGAAAAACGAAGAATTCTGCTGCTGAAGGTCTTGCATGAGAGATAGAAGAGGAAGTATGGAAGGAAGAGGGACATGAGAAAAGTTGAAGACCAAGATATTCAAGAGATATATATAATGTACACTTGTACAAGAACTTTTTTTGTTTCAGCAAGAGTGTGAATATTTCATGGACTTGACAGAGCAGAAAAGTATTAAGAATATATGATTAGAGGACAGACATTACGTGTCTCTTTCTCTTGCTATAATGATGAGCAGATAAAATGATAGGATGTTGTTATATGGTATATCAGTCAATGATGATGACCCGGATTAGGATTACATTCCAATTTAGAGCGTGTCCCATTTCTCTTACGTTTAAGATGTTGCTGCCAGTGCTACTGGTTTCCTATATGATACTACTATCCTACTACTTCTATTAAGATTGATCAGAAGACAATTGATGAAAGATGTAAAATGCATTTTATATTCTGATCCGCTATTCTCCATCTTTTTTATTCCCGTGGAATATTAAACAACTACTAATAATACTGCTCAAAGGGAAGAGAGAAAGCCAATAATGAAAGAGAGCTCAAAATGTATCAAGTGGAATTTATTACTGTACTTTATATGACAGCTATTAACATTATGTAGCTCTAAACGAAAGTTTATTATAGTTGAAGATTCAGAATAAGGATTGATAAAATAGCAACGTCAGTCGAAAACTGTATACCACGAACAAACCGTTACAATCTAGTACGACATGGACCATTTTTTTCCAAGAAATATGACATCATGTATACACTTTATATGCATTGCAAGAATACTCAAAATCATAAAATATGCCTTTCTATGCTATTAAAATAGTGCTAAACGAGAGCGTGGCACTCTTGCATTATTATGGGACGATGAGGCCATCCAAATACTGTAAGAAAGCCAGCAAAGTAAAATGCAGCATAAACACACATTTACACATTTGGACTTAAAAGTGATGTGTGGGTTGTTTTGGGTTTATGTGTGGTACTATTTCATAGATGATGATATTCAAGAATACTAAATAGTTGACTAACTTTGATCGCCACTTGTTAGAAATCAAACCTATCTGCCATTCCAATAATGTTTATGATATGTTTACATCATTAAACAAAAAACTTTTTATAAGTAACATATTCTGTTACATTATTTGAATTAGGTACCATTTACGAGGACGTTGATTGGGAGCTTGAAACCTCGCTTGCTGAAATCGCTGCATCACGGCCTGATGCGATGCTTAATGCAGCGCAGTAGATGATATGAGTTATGATGTTCTAATTGTTAGTTCTATATCGGTAATTAAAAACGACACAGTATGGAAACTTTCCATTGGAAAGCATCAAATTTGTTTATTGCAATTTGTAACGAAAAAGGATATATACCTAGGTAAATGCACTACAATAGTTTCTAAAAAGTAAAATTCACTCCCTCCCAACCTTGTTTGATGCTAGATGATCATAATCCTAGTGAACTGCAAACTTTTTACGTTCATCAATCCAAATCCAATTATAGTACAATGTACATTGGTGCAGTCATGAAAAGAATCAATAGAAGTTATGAGGATGGTAGCAGCGTAGAACAGACAATAGATCGCATTTTAATTTTATCCAGTAAAACAGCATTCCGTTGACAAACACGGTATTTATAATTTATAACAATTTCCATTTCTACCATTTCAACTTCTTTATGCTTCGCATATTTTCAACTATGAACACACCTACTCGGCATAAAAAGTACTCGACCAAAATATATCTGGCTACATAATGGTATATTTTTGGGTTTCTGCACAAACATCTCATGGGTTCACAGAGGTGAAAGGAACCAAAACAAAACCGTATGCATCACCTTGTGCCGTATGCGATGAAATGCTACAAGATTAAAGTTAAATTGCGGAGAGTTGCTTTGGGCAACTCTTCGTTATCAGATTTTTGATTGTTACATCACATCAGTTCTCCATAAGCGCTTTTGCAGCAGCATGCAGAACATGACTGCTTCAATTCTATTTCTATCGATATCATAAAACCCCTTGTTACGCCTTGGTGTGTTATGTGGTAACTTTGGAACAAAGGTCACCCTTGTTAAAGATAGATGAAATCCAATATCAGTGAAACAAGAAGACACCAACGAACTAGCAACTAGCCCTTCCAGGCAACAACTTGCAAACTTTGACTTCCTTGTACTCTCTCTGTATTTTTTCTTGCTCTACTATTACATGTACTTTATGTATTTACATTACTCAAAAATAACCTACAGAGTGTATACTTATGGGGTTATGATATGTTCACTTGTCTGTTCGTCTCGCAAATGTTATTTTCTTGGTATGCCTATATCCTATTTTGGCATAGAGCAAATCTTTGGCTCAAGAATCGGATGGATTTTCAGATATGTAAACGGTTATCCTCCGTTGGGGTAGACAAAGAATTATTTCATATAGTAACATGGAGCCTATTGCAAGCACTTAATAGCAAATGCTGCAGTGTCAATACTCACCATTTTAATATTAGTTTATCATTAAGCTTCACAAGTTAACGTTTCGCGTTATGTTGTCGGTTGTACCAGATATCATTAGTTTTAACTTAGTATCATCATTATTAGTCCTTTTCATTTATAATTGGTGTATGTTATAGGCTTCTATAATAATATGCTCGCCCGCAAATGAATAGCAGTTTTGCTGTCTATGTATTTTGCATTACAGTCTCAAACATGGAGCTATATTTAAATCTCAACATATGTATGCTATTTATACACTTGTGTTGGCTTCCTACCTTCCTAAATCACTCACTTCAATAGTTTTAATTGCGGAGAAAGTCATCTCCACAATCATAGTATGCGATAATAACACCGAGTATGCAATTCAGTCGCTGAATATTGGAAGAAAAGAAAGTAAGCATGAATCTTAGACCAGTTACAGAAATTAAATGAGAAAAATATGGAATTAAGGACTGTTCAACAATTGTAAAAATCATGTAAAATTCAGGCTTGAAGCATAAAATCGTACGTAATACTGAATTTCAACAACCCCAGTGTAACACAACGTTTCTTGATTACAATGTTTCATGCTAATATTTCATTTTTTGATTCGTGATAGTAGATATACGACTGATATTGTCGCTAAAATAGAGCTGCTATACATTAATTTAAAAAAGGCTCTTTCAGCAGATCCAGATAAGAGGGGTTCTGCTTGAACAACCACTCTCATGATAGATTAGAAGAACCTGGAAAAGTATATACAAGCACTCTTTTCATTCTCCAGAAAAATAGCCTGTATGCTGCCACCGGTTCACCTACTGTGAAAATGAGTTGTTAGACTTATTAATGAGATTACGAGAAAGGTGGTACACTGACTGAGTGACGGTACAAACTGGTAACATCTAGAGTATGCATTAGCAGCAGGCACCCCACTCAAGTACTTAGAGAAAAATGGAGGAAAGAAATTAGTACGAACAAAAAATTCTGCTGGCTCGTTCAGTCTAGTTCTTTGAACAACAAAAAATACTTCTTGAAGCCTAATAGTGCTCCAGCAATAATGAAATACAATTTAGACTGACAATTTGTAGACATCAAAAGAACGGGATCTTGATGTGCTTTTATGGTATGAAAATTTAAAATGTTGCATATTTAGACAAGTTTGTATTCAATGTAATAAGGCTAAAATGTACCGAACACTGTTATACTGCGTTTACTACGTCACACAATATGAATGTATACCAAAGTCCCAATTCTAAAAGGTTTGAATGTGATGAAAGCAGAATCTGTCCATCAACACATTTAGAAGTGAAATGTGTATTCAATGAATGAATGAACAAGGTACACGGTACAATCCAGCAAGCAACATTGGTTGTTTTATAAGGTCATAAGACATAAAAAGTATGCAAGTCCTTAGTTATCTAACCCTTTATGATAATATTAAAAAACTACATACACATAATATGCGAAAGTATTGTCTGGCAGGTATATGTACTACAACCATTTATATATACATTTCCTCGTGATTATTAAGTCGAATTACAAACCGACAGTACAAAAGTTCTGAGTCAAATTTTAAAGTCTACTCGTTGTCAGCAGTCAGGTATATACAAAAAGCCCAGAGAGACTCCAATGTACATAAAATTAGCAGCCGCAGCAGCAGAGAACCTTTCCGAGATCTACTCTGATCGCCTGATCAATGACAGTGATTGACTTGGTTTAATTTAACAATCCCAGGGTCCAACTCATAGACTGTACTGGATTATTGTCAGTAGGTACACATTTGCCTAACAATTTTCTTTGATTACTTTGAAAAAATATTCATGTACACCAGGAGTGTAGATTCAGTCTCATTACACCCCAGTAGTGACTTAATTACGCTATACCTGTGTGGAACTACAAATGAATTAATTTCAGCTTTTGTAAATCAGCCATTCGTGAAGGATATCATGGATATGGAAATTATATAACATAAATCATGAGAAGAACAATTATGCGTATATGAACCTGCACATAAAGGACTTTGCTGCACCAATGTGGGAATATGCGGAATGTGGAATATGTGCATGATGGAAACTTCCTTGAGATTTCAAAATATAGTGGCTTTTTCTATATACCCCTTGACATTGTGGTACACCACTGACATGATAAATGCATACCCAGCTCCATAATATATATGACCAATAATGATGACTCTCTTAAAGTTGAGAGAAGACACTTAAAAACGTAGCAAATTACATGCAAAAATTTCTGCTTCCATTGAATATAAATTAGGGAGCATGGAAAATTCTGTTATATGTGCTTCTTAAGTATATATTTCCGCTGCTTTCTTTTGGATGTTCTACCAAAAAATATTGGCCAAAACTTGCTGACATGCTAACTAACTTTGTAATTCCTTGCACGTTAAATGCTTTCACCTATATACCATGAAAAGTGATGCCTTAACCTTTCTCTGCTTGGAGGCGTCCAAAATATTAAGATTTATTAGAGCAGAAGGGAACACGGCATGTCAGTGAAAGTTTTTAGTGCCAGGAATATATACTCTTCATGGTTCAATTCCAAATCACAATGTTTCCAACCAATACACCATTTGGCACTTTAAACATCAAGGTGGAACAAACAACGGCACTCGCTGATGAAGCTTACGTCTTATTTTGAGTGTAAGGGCATTTTGATGAAGTTCAGGTGTTCAAGTTGATGTATATACTTACTATAATATTATATCCTTTTAGATGAATATAATGCTTGAATAATTAAGTAGGAAAATAACTTACTAATAAATGTCGACGTCCACCAATTATGTATAATGTTATTCTTGCTCATAAATGGGATTAATTAGTATCTTCCAAACTCCCTTTCTCTTGTAGAATATATTTGTTATGAAAAGATTAGGGTTATCCCCCTTTATTTTTCGTGAAATACTTTTTAACCCTTGTAACGTTAATAAAACTGGCTGATATGACCGTGCAACACAAAAAGGGAACATTTTCCCCTCCCATATCGTTTGACAAAAACAGAACTATTTGCTAATATTGTTATTAATATCCGATGTTGTCAAAAGCTGTCCGAGTTGACAGCAAAAAATTTTGCAAGTGGTATGCACACTTCCAAGTAGCTTTGTAAAACAAACTGCACTATTTTACAACAATATATTATGTGCCTGACTTATTTCAGAGCAATATTTGGCAAGACGTTAGTTCTGTATTGACAGAATATTATTTGATGTCCAACATTTAAAATAATAATGACGACAAGACAGCATTGTAGTGTGCCCCAAAAATAGATGTATGACACTGGTGAAAGCCAGCGTAGAGACGCCGTCCTGATTGGACTGAGTGAGATGAGAGACTAGCTGACTGATGCAACATGCGGCGAAAGTATATCCATCCACCAGCACTAGCAGGAAATAAAGAAATACAGCGTAAGTTTGCAAGGAGTAAAATTCTCTGCTCCTCGCCTGGTTTCAATAATGATGACACACATCTTTCACACCGACGGTATAAATGCATCTTCCTTTACTACTACGAGTACTACGGAAGTGAAGATAATATTATGTGTGGTTTGCATGCAATGGAGGCAGCGTCCGTTTTTCTTCCGTAGAAAACAATGTACGTAGAGATGCTTTCAATAAAAAGTTATAGAACAACACATACATTGATTCCAAACAATATACATATATCTCAATTGTTAACCCTCCAAAGGAATCTAATAACTGATTTTCATTGATTAAAACTTAAACAAGTAAAGTAGCTCCTGCTTATATTATGCATCAAACCGTTTGACAATAGAATTCTAGGCAGCCTCATAAAAGAATATTGCTGACAGTGTACGTACAGAGTATCATCTTCATTTTGCTACTTTAATATTTTCGCGTACTAGTAGTTGCCTGCTGTAGTTTACACCCCGGCTTCCTCGTTAGTTCTTTCAGAAGCTTAGAAGTTTTTGCTTTTGCTGGAATATTATACAATATACATGGGAGACAGGGTAATATGTACGTATATTTGCGTGAATGCCAACATTTCTACTCGCCTCACTGAGTAACTGCTGCCTGCCAACCTGCCAGCTTTTCTTTTCCTTGAGCTAGGAACCTACGAAAACCATAATGTATAAACATAAGCAATAGATCTTTACCCTCTAAACAGATTTGTAAAGATATAACCTTTTATGACCACATATATTTTTTTACATATACCGACAAGTTAATAGTATGTTATTATTATAAGTACATCACATACTTTGGCTTATAGAAATGCAACCTATACACAGTCGAGCATTTTATTTGACATGCATACTTGAAATACCTTGCGTGACCTCATGCGCAGTTTTGCTTATAACCACATCGTTAGTAAGGATGCAATGTATTGTGCAGGGGAAATGTCAAGAAAGAAAGCTAGGAAACTACGTACACACATAGGAAATGCTGAGAGAAAAAATTCAGTGTTTCTATTACTGTCAAATAGACATGTATTTCAAGATGGCCATATAGGTAAACCAAAATTTTACACAATATTTAGATGATACTGTCCAATAAATTGCTGTCAACTGTCCCGATTTCATTTTGCTACTATATTATATTTGGGACAAACTATGTATTATAAAATATACCCACGTTGCGAAATTACGAATGAAATTTTAAATAGCAATCAAGAAAACTACTTACTCAGTCATCCATTCCAAAATACTAGTGTGTTCTTTACAAAAAGTTTGGAGAGTGGATATTCAGCTGAACTGAAACCCCCGAAGGAAATAAGAACAAACTATAATTGTTATTCTAGCATAGATAAAGAAGTAGTTTTTTTCTACTGGAACCTACTCCGTTATGTTAAACCTTGAGAATTTTTGAGGAAAACAAAAAGAAAAAAATATACCTATTCTAAACGTAAGAAACGGTCTAAGCTGCGGGCCATATATTGAATGAGGTTTTCATTATAATTTGAAATTTAATAAATCTACTATAGCTCATTTCAAAGAATAAAGAATGTATGGAGCCAGAGGCAGCAAACATTTTAGAAAAAATCGTATTATGGGATGGACCAATAACGTGAATTGAATTGTCTACACACAATTTGCAGCACAAGGAGAATTGAGAATATAGTAGAAATAATAGCTACGCGGAAGGTCTTCGGAGTAGTGTTCAATTTTAATTTAAACATTCCCAACTCGTAGGTACTTGGCACACTTTCCCAAGTAACACAATTATTGAACTAACAGTCCCCTACATTCATATTTTTAGAGAAAGTCGAAAGTACCCCTGTGCCCAGGTTTTCTAACAATTTGTAAAGGCAGAGTAAAAATGACTGCGCAGCAATTACTTCACCATGCAGGTATACCCTTATACTTTTCAATTCAGTGATACGTGTAGCACGTAAACTTAGATCACATAAATTACGTTTACTTTTTCTCATCATGACTCCCGAAACGAATCATCATTTCTATTTATCAATGGAAAGGCAGCCAGCTCAGGTTGCTCAATTTCATTCAGCAAGTCATAGCGTGATGTGAAAGTTAGAGGTAGAAAACATGGTCGAATGTAACCTGATTGTGAGCATGATAATGATTGCTATCACCTTTCAGAATACTGATTTTGATGTCAAGTTCAGAACAATTTTAATTTCTTTTCAAATTTCAGAAACACAGATACTTTAATGAGATGAAAGATACACTATACATGAAACATTAACCAAACGTAATTAGAGTAAATAAATAGGGAATACAAAATCAAAAGCATTTCTTTGATATTTCAGTACCTTATCATCATCCTTCGCGTAAAACAACTTCTTTTCCTTCACGCGGAAATAACGACGATGCCAACGTTGAAATGACGATGTTTGCTTCATTAAGTAACCTTCCTTGATGCTCTCCTGTAAAATAAGTAAAAAAATATTTCAAACATACGATACAAACCTTGGCATAAACATTTCAACAAAATAACAAAAGCGCTATAATGAAAAACATGCTCACAATATTTGTAATTAAATATCAAGAAGCATGAAAGCTGGGACAGAAACAAGTGACGGTTTCGTGGTAAATAGGGATGAAAAAGACTATTTGCCATACTTCCCACCATGCATCCTCGTACTGCAATAATTAATGGCATGTGCGACACTTTTGGGATCTGTATGGTGCGTTGTGGTACAGAAACATGAATACACAGAGATGAGAGAATAGAATCTTTGAAAAAAACTTTCCCAAGCTTTGACTATGTCACCAGAGAGCTATGACCACATAATGCTATTAGGGTTTATTCAGTCCTTTTGCTTATGGTTTGTGTCATCCTAAAATACTATGTTTACATTTCAATTCTCACTGGAGATACAATCCTAACACTAGCAAGAAGCACTACAAGACAATAAAAATGCCAGAGTGAATTTAGGAATGCGCATGAGATGTTTGTTGTGCTGAATTTTGTAACTAAATAGGTAACTTGATTTATTGCTCACCAAAAATCAGTAGTTGTTCTGAGTTGAAAGGAAATAAAGTAAGTAAAAATGAAAATACTAAAATATGCTATACGCAACATACATAAGCGTCCATCAAGCAACTTTATTGCCAACAGTAGTCACTTGAGTTGAATTTGTCAATTTATCACAGGAAATTCTGTTCATTGTGGCATGAAATAAATGAAACTTCCAGACATGAAACTTTTTTTAAGTATATAAGTGTAATAATCAATTTATGTAACTTTGCAAAAATGTTAGCCCTTTTCATTAATATCATAGAGAGCTTGCGAGATATAATGATTGTGTCATGTCATTAGTATAAAGAACGCGTAAAAGATAAAAAAAGGTGAAAGGGATGTTAGGAAGAAGTGCGGAAAATCTGTCCATTTATTGAGCTGATGGTAACTTGCAAGTTTAGTTGTGAGATACATTGTCTTGAAGTATTCTCTCTGCTGAAATTACAGGAGCCGCATTGATGCTACCCTAACTGGAGAAGAAAGTTTTTTTCTTTTATCCTGACCAAATATAAACTCTAGCATCTATCTAATTACTAGACACAGTCACACAATACGTTGTTAGCTCCTTCAAACAGTTTGGACTTACTTTCTACAAAAAAATCACATTTCTTACCAAATCTGTTCTTTGAACGAAAATCATATTCTTCCATTTTCTTTGAGCATTTCGTGTGATGTTCATATCTTGCAATCTATCCAGAGTCTTTTAAAAATGATAGTAAATAGAGAAATATTGTTACACTCCTGTATAGAGTGCATTCCCCGGAGAAATTAAAAAAGGTAATCCTGGCCAACTTTTGTAATTTCGCAATCCTTGCCTCATTCATGAAGTAAGTATCAAAACCTTGGATGTGTCATGTACAATTTCTGTTCAACTGTGTAGAAAGTACAAATGCACACCTTGATTAGTATTCGCAATCTTACTATTCTGTATGAAGATGGTTTATGATTTCGTATGTGCTTTCCCTTTCTCATCACACCTTAGTGATAAGCCATGATGGCATCTCTAGCAGGTGAGGGCATAACTTAATGTACAGCTATACATGCTCAATCTATGTTGGGAAGGGCAAAGGTTGTTCCAACTTCACTTGGCACGCATTCATTTGTCCCATTCAGCATTTATACATAGTTGTCTGCAAGATTTACTTTGGTAACTTGAATGAAACACTGAATGTTGGAAACGTTACTAAGAAACAACCCCAAATTTTTCTTGGAAACCAGGCGTCGTTCCTCAGTGTCTGAATAAAGGAAAGGACAAGTACTCCCAAACATAATTGCCCCAAAACATTGTCATACAGCCAGGTAGTTAGGTAGGTATATTATTATGTGGAGCATTTAAAAAATCTAATATGCCATCTCTATTTGCTAAAAGTATTGTTTTGTTTTCCGTCGAATGATGTGGATGCATATTATATTTTACTACCATATAAATTCTAGACATATGCATAACATTAGTTTTTATACTAACACTATAGGGAAAATTAATGTAAAAGTAAAATAAATATAAGCTGTCGGCCTGAATTTTTCCTGACACACTGGGGAGGAAAAGTTGGTTTGTTGTGTAGGAAATGAAAATAATAACATGAAACACAAATGCGGGAAACTTTATTAGAGGAAAACTGAAGCCAAAGCCCTCACTCACGGTAATCTCAGATTTAATAATGCATGAAACACACTAAACATAATTATTCAATTACAAATAAACTTTCTCCCTAGACAAGCATCCAATATACATGTAGTAAAGATGTTAACTCAAAGTTTCCCCAATTTCAAAAAACAAACGTGAAATTGGATAATTTCACCGTTTGCTAACCTTGACACTTCAGTTGCTGGTTTGTGAAAATGGTTGTCGAATAAAAATGTTAAATTATTATTCTTTGAGAGTTGTTAGTGCTTATAACCTAATTATAATGGCATAAAGTAAGACTAATAATAAATTATAATCACAATCCAACCAGACTTGTTGTGATATTCATGGTAAAAATAAGCTTTTATTTTTGTGTGCTTGACAAGAAATAGAAAGCATATTTTGAAGTTTCTAAACAATAATTCCAAGAACCATAACTTGAATCCACAGACATTTGTCAAACATAAATGAATATTGCTTTTGCTTAAAATAGAAATCTGAATGAGTATTTTCATCCATAATAAATAGATGTAACAAGGAAAAAACTAATGCTAAATACAGGGTTCAAATGTGGCTCTTAATTTTGCTTAATGTAATTTTTATAACATTTTGATGGCTCGTGTAATTGCCTATTTGCTATTCAAGGCAACACTAAAATATAAATTTGGTGTAAACGTGGCCGACTTTTTTTTAATCAATCAATCCAGTAATCAAAAATAATCATTGATATAGAAAAAAATATCATTTCATTACAAATTTAGAAGCTCGTTAACTTTTTGTATCTCAGCTCAAATGGCAAAAACTCGACAAATGATTCCTAGGAATTTGTCATTTCGGGGACATGAAATTGAAAGCAAATTATACGACATGCTACATACCATAAATGGTAATAGTAATAGTTTATACATATGCGCAGAATAATGTTAATAATTATAAATATGAAGAAAACTGTTCTAATTGTAACTGAATGTGCTGGAACCTAGATTTTGCGGGTTTTCAAAAACAAATTTTATTAAGATTCTAGAAATTACCATGTGCAATTTGTTGTAAATTATATAAAATAACTGTCTTTAAAAAGTGGCTACATACTGACAATGAGACATGGGAAGAATTGTGATACTGCTGCTTCATAAATGTACAAAATATTGTAAAGGGATGTATTTAAAAGCTAAACTATACTGCTGTTATTACAACTCCTAAAAAATAAGTGTAATATGGTCAATTACATAGATACATTTGATAGAAAAGAAAGTATCCTTTCAGAGGAACGGTTTGGTCCATCATTTCTATTTCTAATACGTGGAATCTCTCAAGCAGGCAGCTGTTTTCACTAACGAATTGTTGCTTGTATAATACCTCCTCAGCCAACTAACGACGGGAATTTGTTCAGGAGTAAAAACTCGTTATTTTCTTACAGTCGGATGATCAGATAGCTACAAAAGCTACTCTTGTGTCTGTGACATCCTACGGTTAAAATAAGTGTAGGAATCATGAATACTATATTATACTAATGCCACTTTCCAAGAATTCGACCCTGAACACAGGCATACTTATGTATCTTGCTAACAATGACACCGTCATCAGCAGGAAAAGGCACCCACCTACTTTGATATATCATTTGAAGCAAATTGTTCGTTGGTGAGTATTTGTATATAAAATAAATAAATGACGGAAACAGTTTTTTAACTGTGTGTTTTTAGAACTAAACTATTGATAACGATTCTAATCCGGCAATTACAAGAGTAGAAAGAATAACTACATGTATATTATGTGGTGAGTAATTTCGGCCTACGATATTCAAGGTATCGGAATGCTCATGGTAAACAGGATATTATGAGAACTCATATAACGAATGACTAGCATTGGTGATACTTCTGTTCTAAAAGTTTCAATACTTGAAGAACTTTCTCCAAATGATAACATCGTGCATCATTTCTGTGTTTAGAAAAACTTTCTTGCACAGCCGTTTTTACGAGTGGTCCGTTATACGCTCAAAGCAATGATTCCTGAATTCGCCATGTTATATAAAAATAGGAAAATTGAGTTTATATAAATCATCACTGATATGAGGCTTTATATGGTGATAATAAAAAAGGAAATTGTTCACACGATAAAACTTGTAGACTGCAGACATAATTATTTATAGGTACCGTCAGAATCTGTTGTGCTTTCTTTCTCTCTTGGCACTTTCATGAACATGAACTATGAAGTGCTCAGGGAGATAAACTACACACATTGAGTTATTCTCACGAAAAATGTATTTGACTTGGTGTAGAGCGACTTGCTGTTTCCGATAAAAGTGATAGTAATGTTGTGTCCCTTGTAAAGAGTTCCTGGAATCCAAGTTATTATGTCCAGGAAATGGACACTATTCTTGCCATGGGCATGAACTTCAGTAAAAGGGAGTCTTTTCTAGTATATTACGTTCTGGCAGCATTTTGGTTATACTCTGTTACTTGCGTTCGGTTGGATACTTTTTCTACATTAACTATATATTCATTGTCATTACCGTTTTCGTTACATCAGTTATTTCCGGGAAAATTTGTTCACTAGTTGATTCTAAGAATTCAATATTGCTGGTCATTCAGAACATTCAGTGTGCCACTCCACTGTTAATAGTTTCAACAGGACAACTATCTAAAGTAATTTATATAAGTGATCGAAAGTAGATGTTGGCGAGGAAAAAGGTTTCTGTGTGAACTATCAGTTGATCGTGCTTTGACAGAAGCATCTATGTATGTCATAACCAACAATAACCAGCAGCCACACATTACATATAACCAAAGATCTAGAACCTCCTTTCACATTAACAGTAACAGTACCATGGACTAGGTTTGTGGTCCTATAATACAGCTGTATTACTCGCGATCAATAAATGAAGTGAAAGAATGTAGCTTTGCTTTTTATATTCTGTTTACCATTGTTATCATTGAAATCTGTGTTCGGTTAAATTCGGTATATGCTTTTTGCCACAATGTTAATGTAATTTATTGTTTTTGTAATTCTACATTTTTAA
The DNA here is from genome assembly GCA_027743765.1 of Coecobrya sp. COE2. NCBI lineage: Eukaryota > Metazoa > Arthropoda > Collembola > Entomobryomorpha > Entomobryidae > Coecobrya > Coecobrya sp. COE2. The sequence continues at coordinate 13,876 of JAHZMV010006946.1, forward strand.
TTTATTCTTAACCTATTAGCTTTATTATTTCCGTATCAAGTAGTTAGTTCACCTCTATGAAAATGTTAGTGCGGGATCAGTACATTTCAATGGAAGGATTGTATTACTGACGCAGCAATGAATTGAGCTGTGCTTCATATGGTTGAAAAGTTGAAATTGAAAAGATATACAAAGTTGCATACATGTGCCATTATACTTGCCATGTTGTGATCTACAGCATAGGCCTTTTACACAGATTTCACAGGAAGTGTTTTGTAAAATATATGACGTCACCCTTACAAACCTCGTTTCTTCATGCATCACGGACTAAACGTGCCTCTTTCTCTTGAGACTATACGTAAGCACGAGCATCAGCAGAATAAACAAATAGTGTTTATGTACGTAATACTTTTACTGAAATTAACGATCCTCATTTCACTTTCACTTTGCATCACTTGCATTGATACACAAAGTGGAGAGGGAGCCGACGAGCACCTTTTATTACGCCTTGCTACATTTTTTATCAGGGAAACAGGAGGCACGCACGGTTGATTCCTTTTCAGTATTAAAGGCACTCTGCAAGCAAGGCACTTGTAACATAGTTTGATGCTTTCGATAAACTGAGGACTTACTGTGGCATGATAAAGCAGACTACAAATACACCCCCTCCAACAACCTACGCGCAAGTTTCTCATATGGATCATTGCTTTATACATTTTTTTACTCATTGAATAAACAATTTGTCATTACTTTCCTATGTGAATTTTTTAATGTTTGAAGAGAAAATAGGCCAACGCATATTTGTAAATTAAATGTATAACACAAACCAATATACATGTAATAACAAGAACATTCAAGCAAAAAAATTATTGGAAATTATATTTGGTAGTCTTCGGCTTATTGCTCGAGTGTGGAAATTAACCTCAGTAGTACCCAAATATTAAGTACATCAAAAACGTACAAAGCTTTGAAAGGTGAAAGAAGTTCATAGTCTCCTTTATTTCTTTTCGACATGGAAGAGCAAAAGATCAAGTAGCGAGGAAGAAGGAAATACTGCGCTGAGATTGTTGTAGGAAACTAACTGGGATACGACAAGCACATCATTATGTTCCCAAAATAGTATTAAATAAACACCTCTCTGTGAGTGGATCTTTTCAAAATACATAATATTGCAATGTAGTGAGCCGCAACGTAACAACCTCTCATTGGTAGTCCTAACCATTGAGTCATAAATAAAACACCAGACAGATTTTCCTCAAAGCACTTTCTCAATTGGAATACTGAATGGAAGAGGCACACTAAAGAAAGATTATTTATCCTATAGGAAATACCTTACCCTATAGATGCGATACATGGAGTGTGTACAAATTTCAGATTTTATATAAATAACGAAAAAGTTAATATTTTATAGCACAGCCACCTTC
>JAHZMV010006947.1:0-18226 GCA_027743765.1 Coecobrya sp. COE2
ATAGCATTCGCTATTTGCACCAATATAATCATATCCTTTAAAATATTATATAGTATTATTACTATTATAATTTTAAATTTTGCAAGCATGTAGAATGCATGTACATAATTGCAAAAAAAACGGCAATACTTTTCTAGTACAAAACAATAAAATCACAAAATGCATTCAGGCACTATAATTAGCCATTAGTATTATATGTACCACAATAGATCCAATGTATGCAAATTTAACCATACTTTCCATTTATACCACTAAACACGCTTTTTGATGTTCTATGATTGAAGATATTGTTCTTCAAACATAAACTCTCCTGCTCATTGCCAATAAGCAAAAAAAATCCATGATTAATTTGGATGGGATCGCAAAGACGAAAGGATGTTTTCCATGAATTGATTTGATAAAATGTGTGATAGCAAAAACCCTGGTGATTTGCACACTCTGCCGACTGTTTTCACAGCCAATAAAATAACTGATAATAAGAAGGTATAGATTGGATCTTCTGAATAGCTTTTGCATCCACTTTATTCCTACGAAATAAAACTTTTGTTCAGGGAAGTATCTTAACTGTAAAGGACGCAGTTACGATAAGTAAGTACATAATGTATGTATGTACTCCAACTATTCAAGTACATTACCAATAATTATATTTTCTGATCTTACCAACAATTGCTCGCTTTCTTATTACTATTCAAGCAGAATCAAAGCCTGTCTGAAAAGAGCTTTTTTATGCTAACAAACATTTTAATCATATGTAATCGAAAAATAATAATAGCAGTTTCATAGCGCCATATATATATCTATACTTTATTTTATGGCCAGGCTAACAAATTGGTTTGGTAAATTTATAATCATACATATTCAAAAGTGAACATTCTGTTTCTTTTCAATTCGTTAAAAAAAGATGTAATTTGTTATTGTAGGCGATTAGTACTTATTGTGAATAAATAGTACGCACAAACCATTTAAAAATATTTTATTGTCAGTAATATATTTTTAAAACGTGCTCTCTGTTCAATCACAATTTGCGTCTATCTATCTGTCTGCTGCACAAAAGCATGTAGTAGAACAGTTAAGGTCTAGTCCACCTTTAAACTGTTAGCAACTCACAACTCTTTTGCATTTCTTGTGAATAAAAATAGTAAAAATGCTATCTTTTTTTATCTTTTTTACAACTTTACAAGCGAGGCCCTTTTTGTCTAACAGGGCACCTTAAACTCACTCACTTTTACTTCTTCATTTTTTTACCATTTTCTTTAAAAAAAATGTATGCTTCATTGTCAGTCTCAACTAGCCATGCCATAATAATAATAATAACAAGAGAGTACAATAATAGGAATAATAATAAGAAACAGATATGAATTCTCAGTTAGCGAGTTGCCCTTGTGAAGCATTGTTGGTTAGTTGATGGTGGGGGTGAAGTGCTTTGATCTAAAAAAATTATACAATTTATTACATGAAATATAGTTTAACCTGAATACACAGTTGGCGCTTTATGCTGTTTGGGAAATGATAATTGAAAATTCCGATTCGTTTGAAGTTCCCAACTACATCATAAACAGATAACACATATATATTTATGTATATATATATATACCCACATAAATAATAAGAATCTCTAAATAAAATATATGCAGTATTCATACTAAACTGCCAGAATAGAATCATAATAGTAATAATAATATAATAATAGCACTATTGATAAGAGAAGCATGGCTACGTAATAATAATAATGCAAACAAAAAAGGCATGCAATAATGTGAAGGAATGCGTAATAAAGTAGTAGAAAGGAATTCCATGCATTTTGATACTCTCTGGCTTCTGTTATAGAAAATATTGTGCAGATTTTACGCACTTTGTATGTCTGCCACTACTGTCCTAAGTCCTCTCTAACCCTACACACCATGATACACTTAGCAAACGACCGTGATGATGATAATGTAATGGTAATTACCTACCTATAAATATATATATACACCCACTCACCACCACTCCTCTAGTAATACCAAGTTGTATTGTTGTAAAAGACAATACTTGCATAGTACAGATAGATGTAGTATGTCAAGAAGTAAAGCAAGCAATAATGGGAAGAAATACAGAAAATTCCTGTTTACTAATTTAAATAAATAAAAATCTCTTGAGAAGGCATAGCTAAAAATAGCTACTGTTATGTAGTGCCTTTAGTTAACTTTTGTTCCCTGTGTGTCCCCACCATCACATTTGTTTTTGCTACTACACCCATTCATAATGACAACCAAAAAAAGTGAATTTTATTTACATCCCTGTTTTGCTACCCTGTGTAACGAAACGTAGGAGCAAAATTCATATCTCAAAATATTTTGGTAATTGTACATTATGCATACCTTGATGCAACTCCTACTGACTAACTAACTGATATACCCTTTGACTCTTTTAAAAAATAATTTAGTCTGTAGATAGTTTGGCGTAGTTGTTTGTTATGCCATACCATTTTGTGCTAAGCTTACCCATATAGATCATATCATATCCATTATTATCTTCCCTTCTTAACAAGTTCAAAATAGATAAGTCATCATCATTAGAGAGAGCTTCTGTCTGACACAACTTGGAAATACCTATTTACCCAAGTTACTTGTGACCGGATGTGATTGTTGCGAATAAGACTAGCATCATCACAACAATCACATTCTCTATAACTTGCTGAACCTGACTCACGAACATTCATTTTTGTTTTCTGGTTGTATGCCTGCTCCTTGCAATTTTCTGAGATGCTCAATAATATTATGAGCATTTTAAATGCGTATTTATTGTCTGCTTACACAACTTAAAAACCAATTTGGGCTTTTCTTTGTCTCGATGATTAGCAAGGAAAAATGACAGGAGACAGAGTTTAGCCATGTCTAACCAACAATAAAAAAATATTATGTTTTATTTTCGCTGGGACTAAGTACACCAGTCAGTAGTCTGCTGGTCTGGTAGCGCTCTATTGTTGGCAAGAAAGGATCTTCATGTGGAAGGACTCGAAGGCCAAAAGATGCAAAGATGCAGGAAAATGACAATTATCACACATTCGCAGTTGGCACAACTGTGAACTAACTGAATATATAATAGGGAATACAAAATGGCATGTTCTCCGGTTGACTGATGAGCATTAGCAAGTAGCAAAAATTCCAAAACGCAAGTCTACAAAAATGCAATTTAGTAAGTCAGTGTACTAGTCAGCATCATCTTCAACATTCATACAACTTTATATTTATCTCCTGCAAATGAAACAGTAATCGCGTTATTCAAAAAATATACACATACTTGAAGGCATACCGGAAAACATCATAATTCCATCTCATAATCGCATACAAGCATTTAAGTTTCCATAATACATATTTAGTTGCTTTCTTGATCACATCACACGCACAATTAGGAGTACTTGCTTTGTTAATACGTTAATTGTTACAATGGCATCCGCCCAGCTTGTGTAACTCCAGCAACTTACACGACTGTGCAATATAGTAACATTAGTTAACTGAAACAAGGTTAAAATTGATGTTTGACGGAAGCAGCAATACTGCTCAAGCAATAGCAAAAATTCGTCTTAAACTCCATCCATAATTAAACATTATCTTAATATGACCATTTAGCATTTCTAACTGCCTGCACTCACGTTACGTCCACCAAAATTAGAAATCTTTCAGTCGAAAGGAAAACTCGTCTTAAGCATACGTACACAAAGACGTACGGAATTGCAGTTCGCTAATACCCTATTTATCTGATGTGCTAAAAAGTTGCACAATCTTTAGCTAAAATCAGCATTTTTTATCTTAATGAATTTAACGTGATTGATTGTAAAAATAATCAGCCAGATTGCCAGCATTGTAAACGCTGTTTGTTCTTCTGATAAGTAAGGTACATATCACTTTTCCTTATTCAAAATTCAAACAGATAGTGGGATTGGGCTATCTAATAGAGAATTTAGAAAAGCTTTTGAGTACAAACCACACATAATAATGTACGCACATGCACACTATTCATTTACTCTACATGTAGGGTTATCACTGCTATTATTATAGATGTCGAGGTGCATATTACTAGAGTGGCGAACAGATAAAAGGTGCACGCAAAAAGTACTCAAGTACCTACATACGTCACCTAATAGCGTATAAGAGTAAAAAAAAGATCTTTTAAAAAATTTTTGCATATCGCAAAAGAACAAGTTATTACAGTCAACTTCGCCACTTCATCTTTACATCCTGATGTTACAAACTGAGTAGAGTAAAGAGTTACATTATATACAGCAGCCGGTGTGGTTTGGTTTGGTGTGGTGTCTAAAATCATTGCGTAAGCAGCACATCAACTAAATTACAAATTCTTAAATGGATGTTGATGATGACGATTATAGTAATAATAACAATAACATAATAGAGCACAGCAAGATGCGAATACGAAGTAGCCAAGGAGTTAAGAAGAGTTCCTCCTTTTTATTTAAAAAACTGGTATGTGTCAGATGAAAATGGGATAGTATAATATGATATATTGGAAAAAAATAATAAAATTCAAGAGTGCTATTGCAATTGTATCGGGAAAAGGACTCTTTTTCGCACCCCCAGGAAAAAGGAACAAAGTATGTGCACTTGGTAAATATACTTCCCTTAAAAGTAATATTCAAATTGAAAAAGATCAAATATGGTAAAATGTAAGAAGCGTTCAGAAGAAGTGAATTGAAGAGCATTTCGCAAAAGATGTAATAATTCTGACACTACATGGCAGACATTTTTTTTCGTTATATAGCTACCATGTCGAAGAGTGACGTAATAGGCCTATCATCCATGTCTATGGCAATTATACTAATAAGTTGCGTACGGCAAAACGACAATTGATGTGCGTATCACTTTACGTAACGATTAATGTTACAAGGAGATACAGATACATAAATTTTTAATAACGACACAGGTATAAATTTTTCCTACATTGTATATAATATACCTATGTAGCATATATAAAACATTTTTTACTCGGCTATTTCCCTTTCATCAGCTCAAGATTGAAAATGACATTTCTCACATATCTGTGTGTACCCCAGAGGATTGTTATCATCCCTCGTGTAAAATCACTCGAATTATAACATTTCACTTTGGCAAATTAGATAAACGATATCCTCCTCCCTTCAAAAGTATTTAAATTACCTGAGTGAACAAGAATGGATGCAGATTCGTTAAAAAGTGCGCAAATAACAAGAGTAACATTTTGTTGTGTTTTACAACAGCTCATGTTTTTCCTGATATATTTATAGGTTCTAGTTTACCTACCCATGGTGCTCATGATGATGATGCATTTTGAGCATGACAGGAAAATTAAAAAGGTGGAAACAAGGAACTCTGAATTGACAATTGACATCATGCAAATAATTTTAAACTGATACAATTAGTGCCAACAAAAGAATCGTTATTCTATTACACATTTGTCAATATAAAATAGGCAAGCCATGCATTATGCAATTGTAAAATGTGCAGTAAAAACTATTTCATTTCCCTTGCATCTTTGCGACCAGTTTAGTAAAAAACACAAAATGTTTACGTGTACACTGTTACTTCTGGCTGAAATAAAGAAAAAACCTACCATTGTCTATTTAGTTTTTGCACTTGCACCGCTTTTAATGAACCTTTGAGAAAAAATGAATGAATACGAATTGTTGAAAGGAAACAACAAACAACGCCAAACGTGATGATGGCTTCCACTAATCTGCATGTTTAAGCTTTTAAGATCATCCAAATTAGATGCACATTTCAACAAAAAATCACAGGATCTATACAGAAATGGTTACAAAAATGCAAGGCATCATTCCCTCTTGTAAGGCTTGGTTTTACTAGATTTTCCAAGTTATTTAAGGTAAGTAATATCGTGTTGTCGTTATGGCACTGTATTTTTTGTCACCTTTTTTCCCATGACTATAATTTATCTTTACAGCGTTGTACAACGAGTACGTTACAGCGTTTATCGCATTCAGCAAAAAAAAGACGGTTTTATGCAATGCTTCTGCGAAAACACAAACTATTTATTACATGCTTATTGTCTGTTGTCAAAACATTTATATTCATAATATTGACTATCTTTTTTTTGCAAATTACCTATATTGTCGTTATTCAGTTGTCAGTTGGGAATTGAGAAAAAAATATAATCGTTAGCAAAAAAATATTGCATATAGACTAGCCAATGGAATTATACGAGAGTTATGTAGTGAGTTGAAGATAATCATGCCTGCTTTATGTGATTTGTCATGTCATTTTATTTACAGAGATAAAGCACCGCCGATCTTTTTTCCAAAACAATGTAATTTCTGACAAACAATTCAAGAAAAGATAATTATAAAGTTTAATACCAGAGAGCTAAAGGCTACTGACAGAAAAGAAGGATATGAAATTAATTCAGTAATAAGTAATATAAATAAATGTAATGCATAACAACGAAAATAGCAGAAAAAGTGTTTTAAAAGTTATATTAATCAAGTTGCAGATGGTTGTCACACTATTTAAAAAAATTGTTGTGTTCTTCTCGTTTACAGGATGTCCTTATCAGTGAGGTACATAACCGGTGTAATTCTATTATACTCTGTAACTTTGCACACGTGTGTGTCACACAATTATGGTGAATGTTTATATAGCTTTCAATATTATCAAGATTTTGAAAAAACAACTGAAAAATAATCGAACCTATTATTGTAGCTTATTGTTGTCAACTCTAAAGAGAATCGTTTAAAACATTCCGATCACAGGATCAGAATGACATGACGGTATGATATACGCACGTCTCATTATAATGGTCCATTTACATGACTCTGCTAATTGTCTTTAATGAATACCATTTGCAGACTAGAACAACAATGGTAAGATTATAAGATTGTTCACAGATTTGTGGTAAAATAATAATAAAATGCAAGTACTAATACACATAAAAACAATTTTTATCTGAGTGAAAATATGTGTAAAAACCCTTTCGGTTTATGATAACAAAAGCAAATAATGTGTGAAACAATGGCATTCTCTTGACAACAAGAAAACAAAGTTATGCAATTTTTTAAAAATACGGAAGATATAAAAAATCATATCGTTAGAACTTACATTGTGCATATGGAATCCATGCAACCAACGTCACTACAGCTAAGCTCCACAGTCCAATTTTTCTCAAACGCCCCATGTTTCTTCCGTCACCACTTTCAGCTCTTTTCTTCGATTTGTTGTATATATATATTTTTCAATTGTAATAATAATAGTAAACAAAATTTAATTATTAACACTGTTAGAAAATATTAATTACTCATTATGATAAATAGTAAAAACTGCCGAGAACCAAATTTTCAAAGAAAAATTAATCACCTTTTGAATATATTATTTTTTTCGGAAATATATAACTAATTTAAAAAGAAATGTTAAAAATCACTTTTTCGCTTTTAAGTCATTATTCATGAAAAATGATCTTTTTGGGTGGTTATCTATGGGATATAAAATTCCGAGCGAGAATGCAGGGGAGAGCACAAGAAGAAACAGGCAGCTGCGAGGAACACACTTTCTTTGTTGCCCTTTCTACACCAAACTGCAAACAGACTTTGTTCAAGAGTAGCCTTTAAATAAACTTGAAGGATGATGTTGATGAGCTGCCGGGTTTGAGGCGTATAATAATACATAAAAACTTGCGATTTTGAAGATGAGATGATGATGATGATTGAGAGTCCAGGTTAGTAGATTTTTTCTTCTTCAGAGTTGCATTCCTTCTCTGCTCTACACACATTTACGTATGTTTTTCATACGTAAATACATATGCACTTTTTTAGTACCAACACGCACTGATGAAGGTAAAAAATGTATGAATTTTTAAAAATATAGTTTTGCATGCAAACTCAGGTATTGTTTTAACATGACTACTACTACTACGATTTTTTTATAAACTGAGCCAAATAAACTGACTATTTCAAAGTATCATCATCGTATCATCATCTCTAACTGAATTTTTTAATAATAACAACAAACGAAAAGGAGGATGATGAGTGTTTTGATGGTCTGTTGATAATGAAGTAAACGAGTGATATCAATCCTTGTTGTTGTTTTTTTCAAACTTTTTTTTTATAAAATAAGAGATTAATTGTACATCTTAATGTTCAAAGCTCAAGTAGAGCAAACGGAAATTCGAAAATGAAAATGATCTCTTGAAAGAAGATCGTTGATATATATAAAGACGTTGTTTTGTTGGTGATGATGATGGTGTTAGCGTGCGCGGTTTCACCTTTGTACAGAGAAAAAAAATAAACTACCTCTTCTGCATTTTTCTTGCACGGCTACATTTTACATAAACACTAATAAAAAATCAAGATATTTATGTTTATTTAAAAAAAATCATTTGAAACACACTGTTATAAATTTAGAGAGAAAGAGAAAGAAGAAAATAATTTTTTTTTGTCAGACACAAACCCTGTTTTAGCTTAAGAACAAATGCATTTTTCTACATTTAGATGATGTGTGCGTACTTCCACTAAACTAACTTCTTAACAGGTTTTTACTGCTGTGTAGTTAGTACTTACAACTACACTGCTAAGTGAGCACTGAATTGAAGAAAAAGGCTCCTCGCATGAGTATCAGACAGGAGATTGCAAACATCATAGCATACACACCTTTTGCATCGCTTATCTATCCATTTTTGCATAGCTGCTGCTACGTGATCGCTTTTTCGTTTTGCGCTTTTGCTTTCTATATCTGGATGCAATGCACGCGATATTACCTATATACGCATATTTTTTAATTTGCAGTGCACATGTAAGAAGAGGTATGCAAGTAAGAGAATGCATGCAGACAAGTGCAATATTGTTTGCAACTTTGCGATGCAATCCAATGAGCTTTATATAAACAGGCAGCGCGACTGTAAGTCAGTGGTGCAGTGTGATTTTTAAGTTGCACAGGGATACAAATGCGTAGAGTGTAACAAAGCAGATCAAGTGACCATAATACATATATAATATAAAATTTATTAATGCATGTACAAAAAAAGTTCCTACTTTGCGCGTTGACGATGTTGACGTGCAATATGGCTTGTTGAAAAAATGAAATAAAAATGTTCCTATGCAAAGACAGACGCCTACTATATATCATTGTAGTAGTTCTCACTGGTCAGTTAAGTTTGATATTATATGGATGGATGTGAAGCAAATGAAAAAAAAACTTTGTGCACATCACATTACATCTTATCAAGTTAGTGGGTACTGCCACAACAATAATGATTATTGTTTGGGTTGATATGCATAGGCTTGTATATTGTTCAAGCTGGTCAACAATGCGGTTCTAGAGGTATTGATGGATGATAACAAAGTTCACAGGCAAGAATAATCTACCTAAGTAGACCAGATAAATACGTATTATTGTTATTTATCAAATCACATCAGGTTATAATTATTGGTAACAATTGCTTGTTTGCAGAGACAACTTTTGCACATTTATTATTATAGCAAAAGACGTTCTAGGAAAGTCCAAAATATTAAGATGGATGTAGGTACACAATGTGACCGCATTGTAACTTGGCAACATTTATCATTTACACATTGGCTCCTGATTGCAATCTCATTTGCAAATTTGCATCTTTTTACAGCGATTATATTGTTCATCCACCTGTAATATATACTCATAAATACTTGAATCCTCTTAATTGCCAATTTGTACTTATGAATTCAAGTGAGGAACATTACACGTTTGTCACTGTCTTGTTATACCATACAAACTAGATATGTTGATGCCAGGTAATACTAAAGTGCGTAAAATTAGTAAATTAATATGCTTACTTATTTGATTGTATAACAGAGTGCCATTTATTTCAGGCAAATTTTAATTGAATTTTCATTACAACAATAGTGAGCTCGGATTCAGACCTTAACTTGTGCACACTTTAAAGTGACCTCTCAATCAAAATTAACGATTTTAGTTTCTATCATCTATAATAACCCACTTTCCTCTATTGCCTGCCAACAAAAACGTTGATGCTATCAGGATTTTTTTTATAATTTGGCAATTAACGATTTTAGTATTGTCCGGAATTGCCTGAAGCAACATCACTTTCAACTACTTGTACTGCCTCGTCTCTTGTAGTGCATAGACGTTTTCCTATTCCTATAACGACCACTCTTTCATTCTCTGTTAAAAGATTCTGCCTGTTCATTGCACCAGCTAAAGATGCACTGGAAGAAGATACTTTCACCTGATTGCAGCAATTACTGCAACTAATGAATGTGTAGCACCAACTCCAGTATTTTGTGCAGCCCCAATTAAAAGTTGGCCTATAATAGATCGAATAGAAAAATGAATTGCTTAAAGTCAAAGTCACCTTACCTTTTTTAATGTCAAACTGTTAGTGTTAAAGAATACTTATGCTCAATATGACGACTTACATGGTGGCCATAAATGTCCACTTAAACCCTCTCAGAGCAAGATTTTACAGATAAATAGCAAGAGACACAGAAGCTCTTCGGTGGACAGGAAAGACATGGATCGTTGCAGAAGACGGGTTTTTGACGTCTGAGAGGAAATCAGGAGAAACAGCAATATTTTCTCAATAGAATGGACAAATACCAAAGCTTTGCGCTTGCCAAAGGTGTAAAGAACGGTTTTTTATGTAATGAGCTTTCCAAAGAATCTAAAATAAGTATATGTATGGCATGCTTTGAGCGAACACTCTCAGTGACCGTCACTGCTTCTGGAATATAACGCATGGAGAATATTTAGAGTTTACGATAGACGCACAAGAATGTCGTATCTTTAAATAAAATGTTTTATGGTTTTCAGATAAGATGTCTGTCTATATTATGTTAATCTGTGGTATATGTACATACATATAATAAAGGTATAATAAAGGAAATTTCAAAGGATTCTAAACTACCAGAAAAAGAGCATTTTAGATCAATAAAGATTGAAAGCGGTTCGCCTTCATCTTGAATATTATGTGTAATTTTTTTATCAATTAACAACTTGTAAAGATGTAAGAAAATGTGAAAATTTGGAAGTTGAAGGTATGAAAAACCATATCGACTCGACCAACTCCTCTCGTTCACGTCATGGCCAATGGGTATGGTATGCATTGGCATCCAATAAATAAACTAGCCTGTATGAATCAATTTTTAGTAGCTGATGTTTCTGAAAGGTAGCAAGGGGATTTCTGAGCTTAGCAGACTTTGATCTATTTCTTACAAATATGTATATCGACTTGTATGAATGCACAAAATTGCTCACTTGCCCATCAATGATTTCATGATATTATTTAGCTGAATTGTTTTTGAGACAGACTTTCAACAATTAATTATTTAGTATTCAGCATTGTTGTGTTGCGACCAGGTACCAATCAAGTATATCAGTAAGTAAATTTGTGCTCAGCCAAGTTTTTCAGAAAAGGGTGCACAAAAAAACTTTGTAGACTGATGTTGAAAGGAATTACTAGGTATACATTTATTTCACTGTAATAACATGAAACTTTGTTCAACAAAGTTTGTTGTGCATGGAAGTTACAAGCATAGATTTCCAATTTAATGCATCGTTTACGATGCTTTAATTTTTATAAATTTTTTGAATTTCTGAAGCCTGAAACACGATCTAACTTTTACTGCATCGTAAATATTGCCATGTGCATACTAACGGTAACTGCAACAATACTACTGTATTTGATTGTATTTATTTAAATGTTGGGTTAGGTTATGCATTAAATTTTATTGCTGGGTGGGCGGCATGGACGGATTAAATTTAAAGCAATTTTATCTTGTTTTTAATGATACGTTGCTGACATATCGGAAACTGCATATGTGCAATAATAATATACTACAGTAAATATTATTGGTGTTATCTGAAAGAGGAAGAATAAAATCTTTGCAAAAGAAAGCAACTTCAAAAGCTGTCATCATAAAACTCAAGTGAATAAAATCGGTTACACTTCAAATAATTTTGTGTAGCAAATCCCACAAATTCAAAAGGCTTTATTTACGTTGCGCGCAAATTGTGCATGATAAAATAATGAGAATTGATGTTGAGGTTGGCGTTGCCAAATGCCATAATATTAATTTATTTTTGATTTGTTTACCCAGGAGGGTTGGGAATCCCAAATCATTAGTTTAATGCTATACTGAAAAAAATTATTGTAGAGAAAGTATGCAAACCGTTTCCAGTTATTCCTTCAAACCAATCAATTACTCGAATAAGCTGATTATCAATATTGTTAATGATTCTGATATCACATGAAATGATGATTTACGCTGGTATAAAATTTCTAAGGAAAACTAGGATATGTTGAATTAAAAATATTCTTTTAAATGTTCTAGTTCCATAATTTTATACAACCAAATTTCCTAAAAGTCTCTTTATCATCGATATCGATGGATATAGCAAACCATAATATTATAGTATCGCTTTGTTTTCTGCGTGTTTGACTGCAGCTTCCTTTAGACATGCATATATACGGACAGCTTCGCCAATTGAAAAAGATCCACCACAGACATCTACATTGCGCAGTTACATTCACTTGGAGTACCATTATTGCAATAAATGTAGTATTTTTGTAATATAGAGATGGCGTCCATAAGATAGGATGCAACAAAGAAGAGTAAACAAAGTACGTTAGTTGGGTTATAAAATCACAAGTGAAAGAAAAGCGCAGAAAAGTTGTTTGCTAAAGTTGCTATGATCGAAAACAGACTTTTTACTAGCGTGACTGTTCTTTGTTAGCGAAAAATCAATCATTCATCCACACAGTTTGTAGTACGTGTTCTTGGAAAGGAAGCTAAATATTTAACTGATGCAAAAACATGGAAACGGAATTTTGTAGTATTTGTCATGCATTTACTATATATACAGAGTGTGCACCTTGCACAACCAATACTGAATAACGGAGGAGTTGTATATGTACCTGTTAAAGGTAATGACCTATATATGCTGGGGGCATCATTAAATTTTTCATGAAATTTGTCTTGTCTTTTGAAGTGACTATTTGTTTTTAAAACTCATGCTAAACTACATATAAAGTTGACCTTTTCATTTTCTGCAAATATACTTGTTTGGAGCGGCATTACGTAAATTAGCTGCAAGTTCACATTTTGCACAGGTCAGGCCGATGCTTGAGGTGATAATGACGAAGATGAATATGATTGACGACTGGGCATATTCCACACACGAAACATCAACAATGTGATGTACAATGTGCAGTTGGACTTAAGTAAAAGCCTATAATATAAAAATAAATAAACAACTCGACATTTGACAATGAGAAGGAAATGTTGCGAAAAGGGAAACGGGCTGGAAAAACAGAAGGTCTCCTTATTTAAACAAAAGAGTTTACTTGACTATGCCATAGCAATTATATAAGAATAAGGCAGATTTTTAAAGGATAAATCGACCTGTATTTAGTAAAATAGGGAAATGTAATAATAGTACTTGTTGGTAATGAATGAGCAGTTTTAAAGGAAAGTAGAAATCCATAATATTGTTATGGTTTAATTGGTCATAGTTTCTTTCCTGTGGACACCTAATTTACTTTTAGTACAATTTGTATGCTGTAACCGTATGTACGCTGAGTTATGTAATGGTTGTGTCAATGTCAATTGCAAATTGCAAGTGATGATTAACGAACGATCACGAAAGGAAACATGAGAGCAGCAGCAACAGGATCGTTTTTAGCTGGTAGGCTGCTGATCTAATCTAAACAAAAAACTCTTTCGTTAGATGACGGCAAATTTTGCACGAAATGCTGTATCCTTATATACCAACCAGCTATAGAGTGGTGTGCTGCCATGTACTTGGAATTGTATTGTAAACAGTCAACAGAATTTCTTTGCAGATTACAAAGCTATGAGTCAGAGAGAATGCATATATATTTATTATGCATTCTCACCCACCTCACCAACCAATACATCTCATCTACTACAACACCAACACCGTCTCGTTTACCTTCATTACAAACGCACATAATAATATTACCAGAAATTGTTGTATATCGGAACTTGCTCTGTGTTGGCTGATGACGAGCGTCGATCTTGATACTTGGGTAGGTTTTATATGCTCCTTGCCTCTCTCTTGTGCTACAAACAATGATAGGAAAGGAAGGAATTTATAGGAACCAGGCACAGGTAGACGTAGGGAGGTAGATAACAATACTGGACAGCCAGTGCAATATGTACCTCATTTAGAAGAAAGCTTAGCCAGCAGCACTACTGGGTAATATTATTAAGCCAGATTTGGCCTATGTGTCAGCCTGTAAGGAATAAAGGTATGAGATAAGATATGCAATACGTACAGTAACAGTTAGCGTCAGTGTAACCTACAAAATGGTATATAGGATTTATAATAAACAAAAACAATATATAACACATAAAATATATATCCAATCCGTAGAATTCAATGAACAAATTGTTAACGGATGTAGCAAAATTGTGGAAGGGAAAGGATCATGCCTTGCGTTTCAATTGAAACTTGGATGAAGCCTTATGTACGATACCTTATAGATAAAGTACTTGCAGAGGTATGATTTCATACGCAAAACCCACTGACTTGTAATATACCTTTTCAGGTGAGCACATAGTGCATATGTACTTTGTCTGTCAGGTCACAAAAATTGAGTTACTCCTTTCAACAAAAAGGGTAATGATTTACAGGTGTAGAAATTAAATCATTGAAAGCCGTTTCACGTTTTATTGGGGCTATAGGAGACATCTTGTCTAATCATACATGTAGTAGTTGTTAGTTTTCTTGTGTCAATCTTCAATGTATCAAGTCTCCATTATCCTAAACTTCATCTTGATCATTGATCATCGTCAACCCTTACTATCTTAAGCATACCTTTAATATTTTGAAAAGACTGCCAACAAGTCCAGTGCTATAACTTATAAACAATTTCATCATCCATCGTCATTGCATCTCTCTATCAGAGGCTGTTGCGCGTGTTTCGGTGCTCACACAGACTTTTCACACTTTTATAGTCTGTATAAGTCGTGCCCTTTATAAAAGTATTCTTCCTGTACATGCATATAAAACAGTATTAAGTACACAATATTATGCTCGTGTAGTAACTATAAACATAAAACAGAGCAATAATATAATATGTAATACTAGTACTAGTCATAAAATGTGTAATAAGCACAAGTACGTAACATTATCTACATGCGTATAAGTCACTTCTTGATTTTAGGATAGCTTTCAAAATGCTACTAGTTGCAGTGAGCCCACGCAATTGTTACACAACCCTTCTCTTCTTCTATTTTCTCCTTTCTTTCTCCTTCTCTGGATGCGATCGCTCTAGCTATTTACCATCATTGCCGTGGCGATTTCCTAAAGCGATTTACCTCCATCCAAGTGGCACACACAAAGAAAGGACAAACTTGTATCCAACATATTTTTTTGCCGGATTAGGACTCTGTGGAAGGCTTTCCTTTTTGCAAGTCTATTTTTTTCACCGTTTTTCAGGGCCGCACAACTTGCGCGTGGCAATTTTAATACCTACATATTTGTACATCACCGCTGCATATTATTATTATTTTTTTTAAATGCCTGCAACCAAAAGCAAGAGATAGTTTCATACAGTCAAGTCGACACATGCGTAATTATTATTAATATCAGCAAAAATGGATGACTAATCACCTAAATCTGTGATCATTGATCATTCGCTCAGAGATCATTCATTGTGCAATAGGGAGTATAAATGTATTTAGATTAAACCATAAGCTTGTTGTATATTCAACAGAGGAAGAGTTGAATGAAAGGTTGGAATGTTGGAAAATGTCAGCTAGTCAGCATCTTTAATGAATATATCTCTGCGCTGCTGCTGAGTGTACTTAATATTTGCTTGCTATCCAGAGTCTAGATGATGATTTCATGCTGCGTTATTACAACTTATAACGCAAGCTAATGAATTGAAAGGGTTCATATCAGTCTTTTAACCTCGTAATGGCATATGCACATGATGATGATGGGTGTCTTATATTCCATAATATTTTCTGTGACGAGAGAAGAAGAGTCAACGCCGCAGCCACCAACTGGGCATTCATACTTCACACAAATTACAGTAATGGAATTGAATCAGTAAATTAAGCAGAAGAAGTGGAAATGAAAGCAGAGAGTTTTGTAGTTAACATGGAGCATTAATGGAGAGGAATAATCTATCCGATCCATGTGTAATAATGACATGATGAGGACCTAGCAGCAGCAGCCGCTCCCATCTCAAATGCAAACTGAACAAGAACAAGCTGTTAAAATGCATAAAAAATATATATAATAATATTCGTCGCTTTGTCAGAATGGATTATCCGCTGTGTAGTTTGCTGGCGTTATGGTAAATATAATGAACTTACGCCAAGCGTGTTTATTTAATGTAGTGAAAAAAGGAAGGAGTAATGTCAGTGTCTTTAGTAGAGTCGCCTTCTCTGTAATAATGTGGCACATAGAACCAACGTAATAATAAATGGTATTGGTGAAGTATGCGTCACTGAAAGGAAATACCTACACATGAAATCCGATGAAGCAGCTTTACTGAGTGAGAATTGCAAGCGATGATGGTGGTGAGATGATGACTAAACACCTCTTTTTTTCTAGTCGCTTCGGCTTCATGTATACCTGCACTTGTCTATCACTGGACATATCACATCATTCATTAATATCATCATGTCATATCAAAAACCTGCTATGCCGACTTCAACCGATCGGCTAAAAGAAAGCAGACAATCAAAAACTGTACTTCAAATTATGCATATACATGTCTAATTGCAGCTAATTTTAATATTTCCCTTTTAAAATAGCTTCTTGCACGATCATCTAATTAAACGTATGAAAACGTAGATCCTATGAAAAGTCAATTTTTTAAAACCATTTTTTATTAACACTGCTGTCTATGTATTGACAACTGTGAAACCTTTAACCGTTCCAAATATAAATTTATCTTTATTCCATAAATTTTTTCAAGGTAACTTTTTTCTTCATATGAGGCCAACTAAAACTGGACCAACCCGTAAAAAATGCATGCATGCATATAAATCGTATCCATACCTCTGCTTCCCATGTTATACCCTGCCAATTCCATTAAAATCCATTTTTATAGGAACATGAAAAGCGACAGTAATGCCAAATGCCATTCATTTTATAAGCGTGATGATGAAACGACGCATCAGTTTGCTTGTCGGCACTTCTCTCAAAATATATGATGCCACTACTGGCTCACACATACTCTCATATTTTACACACAGATGCATAATTATAATATATTATCAATCCCCTGTTAAAATATGGATAAGCACCCAAACCTAAATAGTGTTACATTTATATATTTTTTTGCTATATGCGCTTCTCCCACTCTGCCACCGCTGCTGTTGCATATTATCTATAACATTTAAAGAAAGAGAGACGGAATCTTTACAGAAAAGTTGGTTGGGAGTGCTACTGCTGCTGTTGAATTCTGAGTCAGATCAGAACAGCAAGTGGACAGAGTAAAAAGGAAGTTTAAGCTAAAAAGTAGATTTTATATAATAATATACATAAATACATGACTAATTTATTTAAGAAAGAAAATGTAGGTACATAAGAGCATGGTGAGCAATCCAATATCTTTTGCAGGCACTCTTTTTTTTTACTCATCCCAATGCATATTATGGAGTTTTATAGTCAGAGAGGCATCATCAATATCATCATCCTGAAACACAAACACATTTTTAGCTTAACGCAAACCACCCTTTCTTCTGCTTCTTCTCCTTCTGCTCCTCTTGATATTGTTGGTTGGACGGAGGAGGCAGGCAAGAAGAATCTCAATGGATGGAGATGGATATTGTTATTATGATGACGGTGGTGGTGATCATCATCATGATACACATAATATCATACTCTCTGCTACACACATCGTCCGTTGCTGCTGCTCCAATGCAAGAGTATGTTTTATATAAAAAAACCCAATCCTTGTAATAATTGATAGGAAGTAGCCAAAAGAGCCAAAGTCAAGTTTTATGGGCTAAGCGGATTGAAAGGGTTAAACAGTGCATCCGAAGCAATCGTAAAATCATTTCTAAATCGTAATGCTTTAGCACACATTCCAAAGCAATCCAAAAACTGACAACCGTTCAGCAATATAGAAAAACCCGAAAACCCCCAAAAATAGCACATATTAGCCACTTAGATACCCAACACTAGCTATAATGACATCTTTATAAGCGTTTCACCTAATACTGGGGCATTTTGCATCCCTTAAATGACATACCCCCCCCCCCCCCCCC
>JAHZMV010006948.1:0-38313 GCA_027743765.1 Coecobrya sp. COE2
TGCAAACTAGGAATTAGGGAAGCTTTAGATAAGTAACGCTGGACCGGCGGACGTTATACAGTTAGGAAACGTTAATACTTACTTCAGTGGAACCCACAACAACAAAATAGATTGAAATATTCACGGTAGGACATTACGTATGGCAAACTACGGAAACGGGGCATTGTGAGACCTACTAACAAAAAAGGATTATCCATTCCTCCAGCAGGCACATCCACGTAGCCTAGTTAAATAACTAATTCGCACAAAAAGGATGCGGGTGGATGGATAGGTAGAACATGAACAATGCATCTGATGTCCGACAAGGAGAATGAATCAAGTCAACAGTGAATTGATCACTGAGGATGTCAAAGTTGTGATGAATCACCTCATTTCCCTTACGTCAATCAGTATATGTAACTCTAATAAAAACAATAACAAATTTATTAGTAACCGTTGCCTGCCACCTGTCTGTTGTCTGTGGATATTGCTTTATTGCCAAGCCAATTCAACTGACAGGCAAAGTCACCAGAAGAAATGCAATTAGAGGATAATAAAGCAAGCAGTGTGTACACATCCACAACACTAATCAATCTTTGAAAGGTATAAAAATGATAGTAAAAAATAGACTCGCTGATCCTGATCGATGAAGAATTTTTCCCTAATAACAAATAATGTTCTTCCGCTATTTACATTTGCCGACAATGGAAAATTATGCTGGATTAAAGCAGTCAATTATTAGACAGGAGAATGTAAGTTTGACAAGTGAGTTAATGTGAAACTATTAAAAAATTTCATGTTCCAAGTAGACGATGGATGAAGAAATAGAATTTACAGCTTGCAGCTTACTGATCTTTTTTCAGAGAGATGCTCGGAGAGATTCTTTAAGAGAAATGGACGGCATTTTTCCCAGTGTCCACCAATTAATCACATCTTCAGTTGTGATTTATACTTTTTAACTAAAAACACTGTTCATCGTCTATATATGCTTTATTCCCTTTTAAAATAGTAACCCAAAAAATACAATATCTATAAACATCGTACAACCTGTGAACAAACACAGGAGGAGGACAACAAGAAGGAGCCAAGTTTATTGCGTTACATTATTACGTTTCCTGCAACCATCCCCATTTGATCGATTACTCGCCTGTCAGCTTTCCTTACCGTATGAAACGGATCTCACTCAAATTGTGAGCTAGTCAGTCTGTAAAATTTGTATGGATGGATTTTTCTTATTATGTATCTAAGTTTCTATATTAATATTCTACCTTTTACTTACACAGACACTAATTAGTTACTTGTCAGTAAGCCATTCCTAAGATATTTCTAGTAGACTTCAATATAGAGATCTAAACTGGCTAAATGTACACTGGTTTATTTGTAATACCGTGCGCCAAGGCCAATTATACAAAAACCAGTGTGCAGATTATAAGTAGAGATGCCCATTAATGATATTTTGAGTCAATATGGAATTGCAAGAAGCAAGTCAAGTGAAACAGGGAAGTACAAATTCTTTCTTATTGTCAAGGTTTCAAAGTCTCAGATAAAAAGTTAAAATGCCAATAGTAAAAGACCAAGAGGGAAGGCAGTGCACTGTAAACCGTTTTTTATTTAAAGAAGGGATATTTTTACAGGTTGTTTTATTTAAGACTGCTTGCCTTGGTTGGTGCAGTACTGTCTGTCTGTCGCCACCACCCATCCATTTCTAAGCATTTTAATAGCTTTCGAAAGACTCGGAAATTACAAGGTTCCTGGTAATAAAGTGAAGTAATAAATATTTATTGGAGAGACAATTAACGAAACTCTTCATTGAGCTCTCTGGCCTTCTTGATTTCCCCAAAGTGCACTTCTTATTATTCCTCTCCTTGCAGCCTTTCTTTCCCATTTTATTTTTAAGCTGCATAAAATACGCAGGTCGTCACAAAATGGATGTAGAACTACTTGTTCTAACTTCGATGATGATTCATGTATACAGCATGTTATATACACCGCCCATACATCAGACAAAAGGTAGGAAACCACATGCTCTACGGCGTTCATCATTGTAATATATCTATGTTTTTATAAGCAATACTTATTATGCAGCTAATGTCTCAGAAATCTTTAACGGGAGGAAAATATGAGGGCGGATTGCGTCTGAAAGGTGGATCGAATCCAAATGGGAACTCTCAGTCCTCGCGACGAAAAAGGTAGACGGGAAAGGATTCACAGAAAAGGACACACATATAAAATACTGCAACATCTACTACACTCACACGATAAGAAGCCATCGTCGGTGAAGAAAATCGGAAAGCTGGTTCCGTGTACGTTTTACCTGAATATTTCATATAAGAGCATTGATGTATCGAGGAGGCCGCTTGAAAGGAAAGCTAAATAAAGGGATGAAAGTGAATATTATGATGCACAGGCTAGACAGACAGAACGACGCAAAAATAGCGGCAGACAAGTGATACATAAAAATGATCACAAATCTGCCTAAACATAAAATAGGAGGATCCTCAAACCAGCCATCAACATGTCCATAAGCTTCGTAAAGATATGTACAAACCCATTAAACTGCAATGACTAGTGATCTCGATCCCGGTCAGTAATTGTGAAACGATAAGCCATTCCGACCGACAAATACCATCACTATTTTACTAGCTCATCATGACATATTCATTGAAAATTATAGGATGTATGGATTTTTTCCATAAAAACAAAATCATGCTTTATATGTCTCCAAAATTAGTTCGGAGTCTAGTATCATCACATCAAGAGATCATCCCCGAGAAAAAACCCTACACTGTCTTTTTTACAGACACTAATTATCATTAGCAAGCCTTTTAAGGAACGACCAAAAAAACTTCAGACCTTCTCATGTCGACCATGACTCCTGACGATCAACACAACCCAATCAAGTAAATTGCTTTGCATAATGCGGGTATAGAGGCAATATTCTGAATTCATATGTGTGTATACATAAAATCCATAAAAAACAAGATATCTCGCAGAGTAGCAGCCTATCACATGCCATCATTATATCTGCATGAAATAGTTTTTTCTAATAAATTTTTTGGCAAGTATTTGGTGACATTAATCTGCCTAGAAATTTAACATTACATAATATCTAGAAAAGTACCGTCCGCGTTGAGTGGATCATGTATTCTCAGAAAAGCGAATGAAAATAGGGAATACTATGCACTCTACTACTGCATTGCTACTATCACACTCCTGCTTCAAGACATCGATAAAAATGGCTCTCTTTTCTCATCTTTTTACTAATAATAATGATAATGAATGGCACTGCACTGTGACTGTGTGGCACAAAAGACGGATGATTTTTCACCCTTTCTCTTTTATACGTAATATTATCTCTACATCTCGATATATGGAATGTTGGAGCAGTTACTGATATTATCCCATCCAACCAAGTTAAGTAGTGTGTGTAATAAATGATAATACAAATTCAATCCCCCTTTTTCTTCCTTTTTAAATTTTTCGTATCATCCGGGCTCTCTTGATGATTTCTTCTATATTTTATAAAACTTACTTTATTTTATTCTACTACCAGCACTGCTACTACTACATTTCTAGGAAAAACTAATTATCTACCAATCCATATGTCCACTTCGGTTCATAAACTTCCCTTCTCTCTCTCTCTCTCTCTCTTGCCTTCTCAATAAAATCCTTAATGTCCTTTGATGCTTCATCTTCTTATTATTCTTCATTGTTTAAGCAGATCCCCTCCTGATAATTACTCCTGCTGCATTGCTCCTACTGCTATAACCATTACTGCAGCTATTCCGCACGTAAATTATAAGTAATACAGTGGTGGTAACAGAAAATGACGACATTGCATTGCACTTGGCCAAAAATTCTTAAAGGGTAAACTTATGCAATGTAGTAGTTGCAGTGTACTCATTAATGGACTCCTTATCTCCTTTCGTCTTTTCCTACTTACTTCACCGCTGAGAGCTCAACATTCATTCATTCATGCTATTCTACAAAATACTACTATTTAGTTTTTGATATTTATTTTATAAAAGGGAGCAATGATGTGATGTAGTTAGTGATAGTGATTTACTCACTCACTATCTTTCTTTCTTTCTCTCTCTCAGCCAAACAGCAGGAATGAATATAAAAGGGAGATGAGACGAGATAATGTTTTTCAAGTATTAGTGTAGCAGTAATAGTAGTACAAGTATTGGTAGTTGTGAGTTCCTCCTTGTCTCCATTCTTTTCAGCTCTCCCGATCCCCATTAATTTCTTCAGTTTCAAAATTGGGAACTTTTTATTATTGTCATTATGCTCTTCCTTCCTCATTTCCTTCTTATTTATTTATTTACAAAACTGCCGTGTTTGCTGTGGAGCATGATACACGATTGTAGTCTAGCAATATCATAGGGCAACGTGATTGTATGAAGAGTTTTCTCTTTTATTCTTCCAGGAATTTATTATTATCAACTGGAAATGTAAAGGATCTCATTAAAATTACAGAGACCTTAAATAAATTATAGAGCCCTTGTTTATTTAAAACTATTCCAGAAATGAAATGAAAAATTATTGTCCCCGTGGATTAAAAGAAAAGAAGAATGAGGAATCGGTCAGGCTAACAAATCACAATAAATATCCTCAATTGCTAGTCAGTATTTCATACTTATGAAACGCCTTACAGTTTTTAATCATCAGTTTTGTTTACTCATTTTTATCTAACTATACACTGTATTATGCCAAGTTCCTCGTTGTTTTGTATCCAAAATGTTGTTTTGCAGCAAAAAAAACTTGTCATCTTTATCGGTTAAACTACTGAAAAAATATTCTTAAATTCATTAATTAGGATGCTAGATCAGTTAAAGAAAATGCCTGTATAGATTTCAAAACTTTTTTAACTTTTTGTCTTATTCTTTTCCCGAGATGAGATTTAAGAGTCGAGAAGTGTATAAATATTTACTTTTATTCTCTGCTTGCGCTTTGCTATTTTTCCTTCTTTACGGGATTTCTTTTCAAGTGTCACTTAACATTTTACAGTAGAGGATAAATAGGATGAACGAGAGTGGAAAAGTGTTTATCTTTATGATGCTGAGAATGATGCTATTTTCCCGTGTATATAATGTACATAATATATTTATATACCAGCACGTCTTACTTTTGCACAAGTTCAGTGAGTAAATAGCAAGAGGTTATTTTTTCCTACTATCTCCCGAAAAACTTTCTCCATTTCACATCCCATCATCTTTATCGTCCGACTCACTCCTCGCACTACGTACTAACAACAAATTTACGTAAATAAGAAGTAATTTAAATCTAAAAAGAAAAAAAGAAAAAGTGGTGATAATAATGTTAGATGGTTGTGTTTTAACTTCCAGTCATTCTAGTAAAATGTTGTGAATTTTATGCAAATCTGCAGGAGAATGGCATTTAAGAAAATTAAGAAAACAAGATGTATTTACGAGATAAATGTAAATTCTGAAAGGAAAGGATGTAAAATACGTTTATATAATATGTACGTGTGTGTGTGCAAATAAGAATGCTAGATGGGTTAGCTTGAAGGGGTGACATTGTCATTATAGTTGCTATAATAATAATATCGTATCCCGTACATGCAACTGCCCACGGTAAATATATAGCGTGGACGTATATAAGAATAGTAAAAATTCAAAGACTCCAGGAAAATAATCAAAATTGCTGTATGGAAAAACAGAAGGCTGAAAATCGTGATGACGGTGATATGTTATTTGGTTTTTTGCTTGTACATCTTTCAGCCAGTGAGATAAACTAGTAAAGAGGAAGAGCCATGATAATGATATGCAGTGCATGTACATCAACTCTATTTATGCATTACATTTTGTACGCAGTACAGAAGAGAACACGTAAATCAAAGATTTCTCTTTCTGTCTTTCTTTTTTCCTTCCAGGAGGAGCCATCCACTGATTCCACCACCACCACCATAAACTTTCCCTTTCCCACTTGTTTCCTACTTTTGTATTCAAACCAAGAAATCAGTGAAAAAGAGGAAGATGAATAAAAAGGAATGTGGGAGTGCGAGCGAGTGTAGAGAAAGCACAACAACAATAATCCCAGCAAGAAATAGGAAAAACTGATGCGATGATGATGATGAATCTTGGCTGTAAATCGCAGCAGCTCAACAAAACTCAAAAGGATATTTATTCACCAGGCATGTGAGTGTGTGTGCTGTGAGATGCAATTGGAGTACCTATCTGCCATTTACATACCGTGATCCCGGCAGAGTTATGCGTGTAGGTATATAGTTTTGATGATAATAATAATAATCATGACGTTCATGTTCGATCGAGGAGGTTGTTATGTAAGATTGTGCGATAAAATGCAAATATGTATGTGCATGATAGCACTACTAACATTTGTAAATAGGAAGCCAGATCTACAACTGTAATGATCCACCTTCCATTATCATCAGAGGCAGCAGCATAACGGCATCATGTAGAAAGTATGCACGTTTTCTCTTATACAATTTGTATATATATATTTATGTAAAGTTGAGAGCAGAAAACCGACCGAAACTCCTCTCTTGTTCTTCTTCTCCTACGACTACTTGTCTTTTGATGTGTTTCTGTCTGTTTTCTGAGAGGAATCTAGTTTTGCCTTTTTTTGTATGGCTGTCGACGACGACGACGATCGTGATGATGATGACGAGATGAAGGAGAGGAACTTCTTGTATGCCTTTTTTACTCTTTCATGTTGTTTCACAAGGAGGAGTGCAAGTTATTTAAAAAGGAGATATTTCTTTACATTTTCTTTGCCTTATGCTCACTTTTTATCTGAAAGACATGGACTAGATGATGATAATCATTATGAGCATACCATCATAGAATTCTTGAGAACAGTGTAGCTGAATTAATTATGAGTCATCCTTCTCACTACAGCTATGTATATTTTCATATTTATTTAACAGCCTGTTCTCTTGTAGTATTTTACAAAATGGCACATATATTTTAAATACAGTTATTGTTTTTTCTCTCAAGTACAATTTCCAATTTTGAATAAAAAAGTGAACATTATCAAGTAGTGTAAAAAAAATTCGGGATGAAAAGCAAAATTTAAATAAGTTTCTCGTATTATCTATCAACATTTTTTTCACTCTCTTGACAGCCGTTAAAATATATCGTAAAAGTTTACCCAGACAAACAACCTACTTATTATTATTATTTGCCTTGTTGCTTAAAAAAGTTAAAAGATATTCTCTACTTAAGTAAGTCGTTCCTTCTCGTCTGCCTCCTTCTCCTCTGTGCTATCTCATTTTATTCCTTTGCAAATAATAAATTATACGACGACCGACCGACCTCACTCTCACTGAACAAGAGTGAGCATTTTTGTGTACATTTTAACGTGTTGAGCAATAGGCACGTTTTTGTTGCCTCTCTCTTTCGCTGTGTGTAAATAATATGCCGTGTATTTACAGTATCTATCCAAGTACCTATTGCTCAACCAACCAACCAGCCCATCCAACGATAACTACCATGGTATCTATTATGCTACGACGTTATGTAGCTCATCTCTAACTTACTCACTTTCCACACTGCTTTAGACCTTTCTCTTTAACATCTCTCCTTGATCTTTTACTCGTTTCTCTTGCCTTTTCCACCGAAAATTCGTTAAAATAAAAAGATATATCTTTTGATTACAATCCTTCCTCCTTCTTCCGTCCGTCGTCCTTTTTAATTCCTAATCCCTCCAAGTCCTTCTATCTCTCTTTCTCTTGCTCTCTTGACTGATCACTTTGCGCCTTCTTCACTCTACAATCCTATATCCGTATTTTTTCGCTATTTATACCTAAACATGTATACGCATTCGTATCTCTTTTTAAAAATAAAACTTCATCAATTCCTTGCCACTTCCTACTTACCCTTTCTCTTCCAACTAAACTTTTACATGATGCATAGCACCACTGTTATTCCGTGATGTTATAGATAACTCTTTTCCCAGTCTTTCTCTATTTTTCCGCTTTAACTTTGTATAATTCCATAGATACTTTTGACTTTTCCCCCAGTTTTCTTTTTCACAGAAAAAATCTCGTTCTCTCTCTCCCGTTTCCCTTTGATGATGATACTGCTCCCTATTTACAGCTAAGTACGTTGTAATCTGGTTCAGATATTTCTCCCACCTACATCATCATCACTAACACCAGCATACATACATAAATATTGTATATACAACATCCAGAGCAAAAAAAGTTTAAAATATATACATGTTACGTTAGATTACATATTATTATAAATTACACTCAAATTACTCGTATTACTAAATACGAGATAATTTTTTCTCCCTCACTCCTCTCTTTCTGTTCCTCTCAGTTTTTCACAGTCGAAAATATTATTAGCAACGGAACGGTTGTAACTTTTTCTCTTGCTCGTTTGCTCCAACTGCTGCTGTTTTTGTGATGACGATGATGATTACGGCTACGTTGAGAAATTCCTTGCTATGGTGCATGCCTACATAATATTTTTCTGCTTCACGTCCCTCTCTCTCTCTACACTTATCTCTTTCTCTGTCCGTCTTTATACTTATCTCATTTCCTTGATCATTTCATTTTCACATGTTGGAGCTGAGCCCTTTTTTCTTTATTATTTCAACTAATCAAATTATTCGCTTCTTAATTTTTATTTTCTTTTTCTATAAAGAAAAAAATAAATTCAAGAAAAAATAAAAAACGACAACGAGAATTTGCTGGAATTAAAGTGTGTTTCGTAATACTACTGCAGAAAAAAATTAGTGTATTAAGCATGTGTGTGATGAATGCTGTAATTTGTATACGTAACGTCGACGGTCGATGTTACGTCTTGCTACAGAGTTAGAGAAGTACCCAGAATTGAACAGTTTTCATTAGACTGAGGGAATAAGTTTCTGTTGTGTATTAGTTATCCATCTTTTTCTGGCATTTGCATTTAGGTATGTAGTCAATTTAGAGTAAAGTAGGCGTAGGCAATAGCATCTATTATCATTCTAACTTGGCATTCTTCTCATTCATTCAGATGTTTTATTGTCATGATTTTTCCCAAGAAATTCTGGAGAAGAGGAAGGAAAAATAACATGACAGGATTTATTGCAAAATACAAATAAAATGCATTGAATACAGAAATAGATAAATATGCATGCAATGCAATGAAAGTGAAAGGAAAGAAGAAAAGTGTGCGTCTTGACAAAGGAAATTAATTCGACAGCAAGGGAAATTCCATTGTCAATCATTCATTATTGGGTATGTTGGTGATGGAAATGAATGCGGAAAACATGAAAAGGAGGCAAAGGAAAAATCTTGAATGCATGTACTACATCAACTTACAAGGGAATATCCCCTTTCTGGCAGGACGATGAATAAACACCAGAAATGCTACTGCAACTTGGGGGATATTAATGCCGTTATTGTCTGATTTTTTGATTTCAATTCATACGATGTCAAACGTCTTTTCATCCAACTATTATCCAATATCATCGTCTTGTCATTGGCTAACAACAGGCTTAATATTTAACAGATTTTAATTTTACTTAAAAGTGGACCATGTCACTTCGTCACTCCATTATTTTACCTTGGAATGCATACGCATTGGATTAAAATGCATTACATATATGACATGACGATGAATGCCGACCAAGTTACCTAGAAAAGCGTTACTAAAATGCTGGACACAGCCACATCTTCTTCGCTACCGTGGGAACAGAACGAAGTGATTAGTATGACGACCAAGAACGAAATTGAAAAACAATGTGCAAAAAACTGAGACAAGGAAGAGATATAAATGATCTTTATGATGTATACTGATAGTTCACTGTCCTGTGTGTGTTCTCTATAGTCATTGAAACTTTTGAATGATGATGTATGTATTAGAGTTATTATACATCATACACATACATAGAGGATTATGAACAACACGGAGGATGAAAACAGTGATCATTACTACGAAAGATGACTAGGCATAATGGAATGACTGATAGCAAACAAATTCCTAGAGGACTTTTTTCTTGCATCAAGTCATTACATATAATATTTTGGATTATCTCCAATAGAACCTAGTCGTGTTTACAAATTTGATTCTAAGTCTTTGAATAAAATATGTATTGAAAGAGGCCCCCAAGGTAAAATTAATTGTTCACGTCATTCATCTCATTTTAAATCCGTCTGTTTGAAAGGAAGAACCACTGTCAAATAGCATGTCCTTTTTCAATAACTGTCTTGGCTTCATATCTTGTTTTGGTTTTGTTGCCGTAACTAAAATTGTTGTACTACACCCCATCCCCATATTCCCAATATTGCTGTTTTGGAAAGGACATCCAAGGTTGAAATGTACGTATCACATTTCCCCTCTCCATAAACGATACTGTCCAACCATCTATCCATGCAAGGCCACCCCCACTCCCTCGCTAATCGTAAGAGTTATAAAATATCATACGATGATATATCACGTCACAATATCACATGTTGCTACAACAAGAGAAGTTCTCTGTGCGCCGTCCAAGCATATCCTCATTATTGCTTTAAAAACAAACTAACTGTGTTTCTTTCTCTTTTGGCCTACTGTCAGTTTCCTCTGCTTTCTCCTTGTGATTCCTGAGAGATTGGCCACGTACTTTGGCAAATCCATCATCATCTGTAACAACTGCTACTACTCTTTATTCTGCTACTAGCACTGCAGTTGCTCTTTTATTTGACTGCTTCCATTACACCAGCTCTCTCAGTTAACCAAGCTTACCTCGTGGTAATATTTCTGGGAAGGAAATGATCATCTCAAAAATACATCAATATATGTCCACTGTATCATCATCCACCCAAGCAATCTCTTTTCTTTTGCTGGAAGAGATGATGAAGGAGCAAAAAACGAAAGGCATGCATGGTGCATGCAACATATCATCATGAACTATGTAACTAACTATACGACGACGATGGTTCCAGAGGGGGAAACCACGACGACAATTTTTTCCAAAAGAGAAAGAGAAAAAGAGTGAAAAGTAAAAATAGGTTTTCTACTGTTCCTCTGCACGTAAAATTCACGTTCACTTTACTTTTTTTCTCTTTGGTACTTTTGTTGTTAGGAGAATTCGTGCAACAATGAAATATCACGGTCATTATCTTCGTCATCATCATCATCACAACCAGCATCATGAGGAGACCATGTCTATTCGTAGTCACAACAAAAAAGAACGTGCCCTCACCTCATCATATCATCCATCTATCCATCTTATTGCTGTAGTAGAAAGAAAACTGTAGCAGAGGTCACCAAGCAATAACTTGTACGTTGTAACAAGCGGCAGAGCAGTAGTAAAACCAATATTACCTAATAATTATAGAAATGGTAACAACAACACGGAAACGGTTGGTGATCATCTTGATCATCATCATCGCAATCATCAACGTCATAACCCACGGACAACAGACATCTTATATAGCCGAGAAGAGACAGAGGGATCATCTAAACAATTTTTTTCTTGAGAAGAAACAGCTTTGAAATAGAGTCTTTGTAAGAGGAATAAATGACGACGAAGACTTGGACGACAGGGAAGATGACGAGATGTTGTCGTGTAGTATGGCTCACTGTTTGCTACGGTCTTGTGATGTTCGTGAGTAATTACTACTCCCTCTTTTACTTGAACTCTCTTTCTGAGTGTCGTAAACAACAACAAGAAGCACAGTAGCTCTACTTTATTTACCATTACATATATAATATTAGCTAACCTATCTAGTTTCCTTTAGCCTGGTGGCGATATAGAAAGAGTGATCTATGTGAGCCTAATGGACCATGAGGTTCATAAAAAATCTAGGGAACATTTTTTCCCATGGCTCGACTCACTCCACTCACAGGCAAACAGTAAAACTAACCTGAAGAAATGTATGACGATGATGATAATGACAGTGGAATCGGCAGCAGTAACAACATGTTAGACGTAAAGGAGAGCCTTTGCTGAGCAATTAGACAAATAGATTATTTATGGCCTGTTCGTCTCTTCATCATCAACCGACTATGACGAACCCTCCAAGGAATACTTTGCTTCTCGCTACTTACATGATGATCCATTGTGTATTCGTAGTACATCAGGTTTACAGGTACATTGAAATTGAAAGCAAGTCAGTGAATATTACATGATGAGTCCTTCTACCCAATTTTTTTGTAGGATTGTATAATGGAGAAGTTGGTCCAAATGGTTCATTGAATGCAAATCCACCTTAACCCAAAAACATTGCCGTTTTTCTTTGGCCGAACACAGCATTTTAGCTTCTGTTCAGTATTTGTCAAGAACTGTTTTCTACATGTATATTTGAATACCCGTTGAGGATTCAATAATTAGCGTACCAATAAAATTTCATATTGGATCATCACCAAGATCATATTCATCAGAGACGTACTCATTATGATCACGATCTTAGGTCAAACCATGTAGACGATTGTTGCTGCTAATGAGTATGAATGAAATTGGTGTAACATTCATCAGGCAGTTGAAATCTCCAAACCCAATCCTTACGCATCATCGGCTTAGAGATTTTTAAGTATCCTGGTAAGGCCTCTTCTTCATAATATGAAATTAACAAACATGCCATCACAATAACCATAAGAAATAATCTCTGTTAAATATATGCTTCGGTCCATTCACAGACACAGAAAGAGAGACAGCAACAAAGCAGACAAGAAAGAAAAGACTTGTTGTGGTCATCAAAACCTAATTGCTATCAGTGGCAAACACCAGAGAAAAACCAGTACCAATAATACTATTGCCACTGATGAACCGTAATGTATGCATGATGATGGTGATGATTAGTATTATTCAACGATATGGCATCATCAAAGGAATAAATAGTAATCAACAGGAGCAATATTTGCCATTCACCGATGATGACGATATATACGCTCCACTTTTATTTCTCTACAGCAGCAGCAGCCGGTGGAACTAATGTTTAACCGTCGTGACTTGTGATGCTACCAGAAACATTATTATGCTCACTCTGTGGGGCTAACAATGCTAGAATTACGTATGTTCAACTTACGATGAAAGATTAGTAAAGTGTAGAACGAGAGAGAGGAACTTTCTTAAAACTTACCCAAGAGGCTTTTGCTAATAACACCTTAATCATTGCACACAACACACACCGACCGACCGACCAAACTAACCGAATGAAATGAGTGAGTGAAACGAAAGAAGATTGAAGACTTTGTCATCATCGTCTTCATGGCTATGATGATGATGACGATCCATGGTATAATTATTGTGCTTCTGTGTTAGGTGAGCAAAAGTAATAATAATAATAGTTTGGCATATGACGTGGTATACTGTACAATGAATTTCTTCAACTTATGATGACGGGGCGACGCCAGCAGCAAGGTGATACCACCGCAGCTGTACTCGATAGTTATAATGTACTGGACTTGTAAATAATTTTACTGTTGATGATAAAGAGCAACAGGAGGAGATCAGAGGAAAAAGTTATCAAAATACGTAATAATGTGCATATAAATTCAAAATGTTAAAATAATATAAACTACCTATATGTTTATATAGTGGATAGTAGGGATGTATGTATAATATTAGGAAATTATGAAGAGTTAACAGCTTGAAGCAAATGAGTAGGTTATTTGAAAGAGAAAAACTATCGAAGCTTGAAAAACAGAAGTAGTGGCAGCGGTAAAGGTTGTCTCAGAAATGATGCTCGTCATATATAACAAAGTGAAAAGGAAGCGAGAGAAGACTCCGCGGTGAGAAATATAAAAAGCCGCAAGGGATGAAACCTATGGCTTCTTCTACTTCTGAACAGACAAGTAGTCAGTGGGAAAGGCAAATATGCTAGAAAAAACTTTTTTTACAAGATGAAGGTGGACTTAAAGGAGTAACAGCAGAAGCAGAAAATTTGCCGTTTAAAAAATAAATACACAAAATTCCGCGTTTTGGCAGTAGTGTGTGTGTGCGCGCATCATCACCACAGCCCAAGCAGTATGGATGGATGGACATGAGTCTGTGTCAAAATTGGAGAATACAAGAAAGTGGCGATTGCGAAATAGGTAAGAAGATGGAAGAAGTATCTGGCAAATGATGATGATGTTTGAAAAGGAGAAGATGCTCGCTCATCTCCATAAATATCCTCTGTTCATTTTAAACGCTTCACTGCAAAAGAAGCTCAAAAGTTACTGGACCACTCATCCAGAAGAAATAATATTAGAAAAGACGAGAGAGAGAGAGAGAAGATTGAAGGAAAATCAGAGGACGATGATGATAAGCATAAAAACATTTTAACTTTTAACTATATTCCTACTTCTGCTTCTTCCTCTCTCGCTCTTTTTCCGTTTTTACGATGACGATGACAGTCCAGTCAAATTAGACTTTGGATATGACATAACAAAACTCGTTTTGATTAACGCGTTGCTCCGGCAAAATGGAAGGCAGTAAGTAAGTAAAAGGAACATGACACTACTCTGTGGATCCTGATGATAATGTTAACTCTAAGAGAGCGACAGAGGTAGTGAGAGAGACAGCAGCAGATGAGTTTTCTCTTTTCGAATTTTATGTCATGTTAATTGCTTGGTTAGTTTTTATCCATCACCAGAGGGAATTCCTTTGCGTGGCTCTTTCCATCTCTCTTTCTCTCTCTCACTTGACAAAATAGATATCTTAGGCAAAAGGTAGGGAAGCAGAAGGGAAAGGTAGGAAAATGGGTGGGTGGCTGTGGTGTTGATGATGATTACATTTGTACTTTTATTCCATCTGTCTTTTTAGTGGTTACGGTTGGAAAGTAGAAGAGTGAAATAAACTGCAAAAGAAAATACTGAATGTTTTAACAGTGGAAGAAAGATACCTATTTTTGACGACGGTTTCGATAGAATGAAGTCATCTAATTTTCGCCAACGTTGTTGTTGTTGCTCCTTCTTCGTGTCGTCGTCCTTGACTAAATAATTGATTTCTTTTTCCGCAGGAGTACTTCAAACGAAATTATTCCCTTTCCAAAAAGCAAGACGAAACATTTCTCTAGTTTTCGTCTTCAAAATAGATGCAGGGTTGCTAAAATATTTACGAGAATTTCCCTTTAAAGCAGTAAACAACAAAGTCTTCACCACACAGACAAGTCAAGCAGCTAGTCTTGCTAATGTACACACTTTTAAATGCCTATATTATGCGTTGAAATCTTAGCGAGTTAGCATGTACAGTTGTCATCATGATCGCCACCCCCACTGCATACGATGTCGGAAGCAGCAACAAATAGACTTGAACGACCACTTATCAGTGTTGGCTAATGTTTTGCTCTTTGGTGGTTTGAATCTTATTGCTTTTCCCCGTCGGATTTTTGTTTTTGTCATTTAGAAATAATCAAAGTTGACAGAATCCATTGCTTGTCTTCTCTGTCTCTAGTGACACCCACAACCAAACCAGCAGCACTAGTTTTTTCCCTTTAAATAGACGCTATATTTAAATAGATACAGTTTGGTATGGGATCTGATGTTGTCCATCGTCGTGGTGGTTTCAGCAGAAAACCTCCACTTCTTCCTCTTTGCCTCCCGGAGCAATTTTAAAGGGTGGCAGACAAAAACAGACAGACGGAATGAAATGAAGACAGGCAGGTCAGACGAAAGAAGAGAAAATAGAGTAAAAGTAAAGTAAAAGCCCTTTCTTTTACTTAAAAGAGAAGGCGAGAAGGAAAATAATAATAAAAGTTGTCCACTGCTGTGCTGTTGTGACACAAGAAGACACAGCAGTTCAAAACCAAACAGCATGCAAAGCTCGAAGGTGAATTCTAATGCTCAGCTTCCCTTCGCCTCTTATTCTTCCTTCTTTTTTGGAAAATAGGGAAAAGGGGAAAACGACAAGTGCGTTCGTTTAAGAAAACCTCGTGATGACTCCGATGGTGATGATGATGATCCCTTTCTTTTGTTGCTTTTCACACTTTTCGTCCTTCCTTATATTTTTCTTATATAAATAAATAGAATGCAATAGAAGAAGAATACATGTATCCATCTATCTATCTATTTCCATCCTTTCTCCCTGCCTTCACTTCAACTTTTCATACCACTAAACCAAATATCACCATCATCACCACCACCCCACCATGAACCTACCACGGTTAAAGAAGATCAAGCGTACAATCCTCATGACGATGATCATCATCATCGAAGCAAACGAAACCACAGCCACTTTTTAGAAACTATCTTCTTTTGGAGTATTAGACTGACTAGAAATGTAAAAACTAAGGGAATTGTCAATGCTGATGATGATGGGGCCACTCTACTCAACAGTGCATGATGATAAGTTTGAAAAGAGAAGAAAATATATGAATATTCATGGGCAACTGGAAAATGTTCTTCTTTTCCTTTCTTTCTCTCTCAGAAGATAATATTTATTTCAACTTCTATTATTCCACACAGTTACTCTTTGCTTCCACAAACAGACACATCGAACGAAACCATTTTTGGCGGCGTGATCCTCTAGATTCCGATCCACTTCTTTGCTCCGTGAGAGATTCACAGAATGAAATGGAGGAAGTTTCTAAATATTCTTATCATCCTCACGATCGTTACTCTTACAGACCAAAAAAAAAGAACTCCCTCTTCTTTTATTTCCCTTCCTATTTCATATTTTTCCCTTTGAATATGTATGTATTGGCTTTTTAGAATTCATTTTTTTCACGGGGGTGACGATGAAACCGGAAGAGGAATTATATTGAATGGTTTTCCTTTTCCGCTTCCATCATCCTTACCATTCAAAGCAGCTAGAGTGATTCAAAGCATAAATAGCATCAGATTCGGAAATGTGCATGAATGCATCCACACAAAGATTGGTAGACTTCCATGGAAACAAGCTTTTGGACTTTATGCATTCGTAAATAAACAATAACTGGGATTTGAATGTTCTCCGGTGGCCATAACAAAGTGTACCGTTTAGTTTTTAGGGACAATTTAAACTTTCTAATGAGTTTAAATAATGCCTCGTCGTCATATCTTATAACACTTGGCAAAAAAGGTCGTCGTCTAGAGAAAATTCGGCTGTTATCTTTAATGCTTGATTTCATAAAGGAAAAAGATAACGACTCTAATTTTTTGCACCGCAGCATTATTATCACAGCGACAGAATAAAGAAAGAAATATCACAGCTTCCTCTATTCTCTCCAACGACTCCAGGCCTTCAGCAAACCCACAACTTTTTCTTATACGCAAAACTAATAAGAAGTAAGCCGAAAACATGGTCATTACAAGAAGCCCAACTAAAAAGTGATATCAACATTATACCAGCACATAATATTCCTTGACTCATATTTTAATACTTCATTTTTATCTGTGTAAACACTAAGTAGCAGTGACAACGACACTGTTAAATACGAGGTCACACAGTAAAAATGGACATGGGCGGGTGGCCTCTCTACTATTTTGATTATTTTTAGTTACGAGACCGACAACACCAACAAACCCAACGACTACATTTACTATACTTTTCCCGTTTTGCTACTTTTTGCTATGCTATTTTTCTTCCTTTCCCATTATTTCATCATCTCATCTTTGCATGATCATCATCTTCACAGCAGTAGTCAAGTACAGCAGCTAGAATCTCCCATTCCATTTATTTCATTCCTCCTTCCTCTTATTTTCGTTCAAATTAAAAATTATCAAGAAAAAGTTGAAAATTTTCAAACTTTCTCCTCCTAACTATTTTTAATTTCCTATTAACAGCAACCCCTTCTTTGGATGAGGTATGAGGAATACATGCTCACACCATCGTCACTTCAACTATACCATGACTACTACATATTTAATAATAATCGTAATAATAATATATATTTATTTTGATTTTAATCTGATACTTGTCTTCATTTCTTCAGAAAACAAGCAGAGCAGCAAAGCAAAAATTAAAAAGTTTCATATATTTTTCAGCTTTCTAGTTCGGGTGAGTGCAAAAATGCTCACAGAGAGTTTGTTAAGTTGGAACCAACCAAAACCAACTGATATGCATGTATTTTCTGATTTTCGAGGGGAGTTGATGATGAGCAAGCACATGTACTCTGTTGGGTGCTCCTGCCGTTAGTGATCCCTCTCTGCTTTTACTCCACTACTCATTTAACTCACTCGCTCACTTTTCATTCCAGCTTCTCCGTTTTTTCTATCATCATCCCAATCCAAAATTCTAATAATAATACAAGTAGATTTATGACAGTTGTGAAATTTTTCGCTTTAAATGCTTAGG
Organism: Coecobrya sp. COE2; assembly: GCA_027743765.1. Taxonomy (NCBI): domain Eukaryota; kingdom Metazoa; phylum Arthropoda; class Collembola; order Entomobryomorpha; family Entomobryidae; genus Coecobrya; species Coecobrya sp. COE2. The sequence continues at coordinate 18,139 of JAHZMV010006948.1, forward strand.
AAATTAAAACTTTTGGATAATTAAATCTACGTCAGACAATCTAGCAGAGAGAAAAATAAGAAGAAAATATGTACCATAATATACCCATCTCTAGAGTGTGTTGTATATATAGCAGTGAAACAACAAGCCATAAAACTGTTGTAATGTATCCGCCTTCCGTTTTCATCAGAAGAAAAAGAAAAATAAACGAAACATGAGAGTATTTCTCCATATCTTCTTATTCCTGCTGCTTAACGGCTGCTTCACTGAAGAAAACATTGTTGGTATTAAAAAACAGAGGGCTTAACTGCTAAACTCTATTCAGTCTATTCTCTCTCTCTTTCTAAATACCATTTTTTGGGGAAAAATTAAAAACCAAGTAATATGTATATAAAGTAGTGATAGAGAGAGAGACAATGAATGAGTGAGGAAAGGGAAAAATCAACTGAGAAAATGGAAAGGCAGCAGAGCAAAAATCATCTTGTCTATATATACTCGTCCCTCTTTTAAAGAAAATCCTCTGTGTTTCTTGTTGTTCCAGCAAGATGTGATGTATCCAATGTCATTGGAACCACCGTCGTCACCACCACCACCACTGCTTGCCACACCACACCACCATGCCGCTTTTAATTATTATAAACATGCAAGCTTTTATGGGATACAGGATCAACATAAAATAGCACTCTTTCACGGTGATCATGATGAGGATGCATGTGTCTAGTAGTGGCGGTGGTTGGTGTCCCTTTCTACTTTGCATTTATTTGATTAACAAGAAGAGGAGGACGAAAGGAAGAAGATCACCATATAAAATAAAATACTCCAGTGATACTACTACTACAACCGATCCTTACTTCTGCTCATCATTCTTATCCTTCTCTGAAAATTTCTAAGAGGAGAGAAAATCTTATTGTTTTTTATCCCTCCAAAACGCCACCACCACCACCGCCAGCCAGTTTTCTCCTTTTTTATTTCCTCACTAATCACACGAATCCTCCTTGAGACACACAACACTTTTCCCATTCATTTTGAGCTGGTTTTTGATTCCCTCGTTCTCATTTTGGGAAACTGCTTCTTCTGTCACTGTTATATATGCTGACGCCAGTTTGCCACCTCCCTTACTACTTAAGCTGGATCTGTACAAGACCATATCATTAAATCTCAATTTTAAAAAATCAATCAAGGAAACGAGTCTCTGTTACGGCTCCTGTTCAGCCTCAATGAATTTTCCTTGTCTGCTTTCCTTCCCCTCGATAAAAGCAGATCCCGAGGAAATAACGGGAGAGGGTTTAGTCCGTAGTCCAAAGATAAAAAGTGCATCACTGTCATCATCATCATCATTATTTTGGTGGTAATTCAGATCACCAGATCAGACCACGCGATACACCCTGTCTAGTTATTTTCTTATAATTATAAATTTTTGAGTTTGACATCAAGCGAGGATTGTGGTATAGAAGAAAGCATGGTAATGAATGCATTTCATTTTTAGAAAGTACACCTGTTATACCCACTTATGTACTTCCGCTACCATTGTATAGTATTGTAGTCAAAGTTGGAATGCAACTTGTAAGTCTGCAATGGTAATAAAAATAATGAAATGGATGCCATGTCATTTAAATGCATTTGATGAAAGACAGCCAGAGAATGTGTGTGAAAGAGAAGCAATAATAAAAATTAAACGGAGAAATGAAGTTTTTGTGTAAAAGTGCCTCTCTCGCTCTTTCTCTCTGTCTCTTTTGCCTCGTTTCATTGTGATACTTTATTTCCCTCTTGAGTTGTTTTCTCTCTTCTTTCTTTTTTACTTTTAAAATGCAACAGCCAAAAGCGGAGAGTTAATGAATGGCACGTCACCACACTACAGCACACCACCAGGGCGAGTCTCTGATGATGATGTTGGCAGGAAAGAATTGTAACTGTGTACTTGGGATTGGATTTTTAGCTCTGACTGAAATGAAGGGGTTAACAGAATTGGTATATTTCATTGTGCTCTCGGCACTATGATTCCACTAAAAATGTACGTATTTTCAGGGAAGACAAGAGAAAATCAAAATGATGATGAAAAGCTTCAACAAGTTTTCTCACGAGACTTCTACGCTTGTTGGTAAAAACCAAGCTAGAACAGTTTTCACTATACTAACTTAAGTAAAGGGGTTGGATTTACGCACTCATTTATTCAAGGTATGCACTACTCTTTACTTACTTTTTTTTTGATTTTATAGAAATAAATTTTCAGGGCGTAAATATTTTTATAAAGTCAGTTTTAAGCTTTTTCCGGGTGAATGAAGTTCATGACAACACATTTTCGTTTTATCTACCAAATGTATTACCTCCTAGCATGTTTATAACAGTACACGTTTTCCCCGTAATCTAAAAAATTGCCAACGACTTCCGTCTAAAAACCGATTTCCTTTTCCTGTCGCTCTGTTTGGATTTGTTATTTTTGTAGGGGAAGGTCTGTTTGCTGCCGATAAACGTCAAAAAATGCAGCTATATTATTTGCCTGGTTTACTACTGCTATTTGATTTGGTTAGCTGCAGATTGGAGTACGACATGGATGACTAGCTTTAGGGATATTTAAACTTGGGTGAATATGACACTGAATGTATGGTTATGGTTGTTCGTTTCGTGTGCAATGTAAATGTGGTAATTATTTATTTAAATGCCCTCCAAACAAAAATGTTCATCGGAATCCATTCAATCAAATTGAAAAATATTAAGCATTGACATGTACACCTTACCTTCGGTTCAACAGGTAGGTTGCTTGACATCAAATCATAAAAAGGTTTGTGAATATTTTCACTGTTGCGTAGGTGGTGAATATTGCTGTCGGTTCGTATTTGAGATTCTAAATGGGTGAACATTTGTTGCTAGCAGCACATTTTTCCACCCTGTTTCTTTCCTTATCCTCCGATCACAGTCATTTACTGTCATTAGCTGTTATCCATCTGGAAATAAAACAAAAAAATCACAATTTGGTCAATGTAAAGTAGCAGTTCAAGAGCGAGGACAAAGCAAAAACGAAAAGACTCAGGACGTGACATGGTCACACCACTTAAAAGTGGAAAATGAGAATTATATCCGTCATCGTACACAATTCCGTTTAGCTTTCGTTACCCTATAAATTGTTATATGACGAGAAATAATGGATGGAAAAAAATTGGTGATGGTGGCAATAATCATTATGATTTTCATCCGTTCTCTAATCAACCCCTGAAAATATAATAAACGTTCAATTCTCCCCCGTCATCATCAGTCCGTCAGTCAACCCAACAGGCAAGATAGTTGTTCAAAACTGAAGATATTTTATGCAGCAGCAGTACTACCCTTTCAATAATAACGTGTTTTTTACTCAGATTTGGCCTTGCAGCAATATTATTGGATAATGACTCCATGACAAGATGGATAATTTTGTATGTGACTGACGTGAATCATTCACTTTAAAATGGAGTGGATCACTTGAAAATAGCTTTATAAAGGGAGAGGAGTATTCAGCGTCCGTGAAGAAATAATATTGAAAAATTGACGTTAATGTAAAAAAAGGAAACAAAAGAGAGAGGGAGAAAATAAAAAAAAGAAACAGTTTATTTCGTTACTTGTGTGAACAAAAAGGAAATCAGTAATTGATCGGAAATTACATTGGATATGCACGAATTCCTCCCTTTTGTTGAGGGAGCCGAGTCTACTAGTAATATATGAAGCTATTGAAAGGTTGAAGATTCATGATGCGTGTCCATCTATACAGCAAATCATAGATGAGATGTTGTTTGACACAGTCATAAACGTAGAACACAAAGTTAGAGTCAATCAGCAGGTAAAATGATTGACGTCTCCCATTTCAAGCCTCTACATAGGACCCTGCCCCCAAGATTCTGTATTGCGGCAATATAGCATATTATTGAACCTTTTTGACTTTCTGCAAATCCCAAAAGCAATTCATGATTTAAAATGCCTAAACCCAACTCAATATTAAATAATAAATACTTTGCAAAATACGTACTTTAATAATAATATGCCTAGTTGTTATTGCTAAAGATGCAAAAGAGAAAAATGAAGGAAAGGTGCCGCTCTGAAATATAAGAAATAATCCATATAAAACACCGACAGCATCTTCATATATCCAAACTATCAAACCGATACTGTTGATTACAGAACGATTTTTTGGCCACAAACGCCCAGCCTAGCCACATAAAATTGGTGGTTTGTCCAGAAAGTGAAACCACACAGATTACTAAAAGACCATTATCATCACTTTGTATCATCATCTTCCCCAATCTGTATTCCATCTACCTAGCTAATTTTCTCATAAACCATATTTCAGATATCAATCAAGCATTGCATTACTTACATCAGAGAAAACCACAAGAACGGCGACGAGAACGAGAAAATCGACCAAAAGAAAAACCTATCGTTATGATTATCTGTGAGATCACACATCACCCTTCATTTTCCGATCAAGAAGGTGAGACACTTGATTCCTTCATCATTATCATCAGCATTGGCATTGCCGGAGGGTCCATTTTTTCTGTGGTTTACTCACTCTCGTCGATGATCACCGACCTAGCACTGATTATTATTTTATTATTTTTTTTATCCATTCTTTTACTAATAGTTCACTTTTTGGCTTGTGTGTGTGGCTCTCTCGAAGGAATGTAAAATAGAGAAGAGTGGATAGAAAAACGCGCATAATCGCACCTTTTGGAACTTTTCCATAAACAATTTTGTTTATTCCTAAATGGTCATTATGATGACCATAATCGAACAGGATCAACTAATAATGAGTTCCCATTTTGCTGCTGCTACATCAAGCGAAAAGACTCGCTTTTTCTGAAAACAAAGCTGTCAATATATTCATGATGTACTTTTTGCTTTTGAGGTATAACATTCTTACATACCGCACGCATAGTACCGATCATGAATGATTGTTTTCTTCTATCTGTCTTTCAAACCTGGTCATAAAATGGTCATCATGATTACGTCCATCATCAATAAATTGTGTGATGCATGCAAATTTCTGTGTAATATCATTATCATCATCATCAACAACAACATTGATTATTACCGAAGATGAATTACCACCTTCATACCTACATAGTGTGGTGCGGTGGTGGTGGTGTGTCGTGCATTTTAACAACGCATGCACCTATTCTTATTCTTGGTATTAATTCAGCCATGGTTTTATGGTATATTATGCATACCTTGTCATATCACATCATCATTGACGTTATTATCCTGTCCGTCATTTTTTAGGTTTTTCGTGGTAATGTCCTGTGATCAATATGGATTGAGGGAAAATGTTCGCCTGCGTAAATATGCTAAAGATTTAAGGGCGTGACATTTTTCATTTTCCCATATATTGTAAGATTTTGCATTTACGGCAATTATTGTTAATTACACCAAAGATTTTCTCATCAAGTAAGGTTTAGTGAATAGTTTGGTTCGTATATTGAATATTAAATATGCCACATAGGTCTACAATTATCAACTGTTAAATGAGAAAAATCGATTCTTATAAAATTAAATGTTCAAGAAGGGAACATGAATACATTATGAAAGCTTAGCGTTGTGTTAAAGTATATATTATTTGGCTAACCCCACTAAAATATGATGACTCTATGGTTTCCTCGGCACAATGTCGTTAATCAAATATTTCAAAATAGCGATTGATATGGGATTTTGATTCTGAAAATCAAATATAGGTAATAAGATACTTTCTTGAAGGTACCACCAAACTATTCCTAAACTAAAAAACATTCATAAAAAAATTAATGAAAAGTGAAATTCATACTTTCATATGATTTAAACCAAAAAAAGGGATACGACAAATATTCTTCTAGTGGTAATTTTGAACAAGCTATTAAAAATTAATTTTTATTTATGCTACACGGAATATTATTATTCGTGATGGTATTTATACATTTATATGCGACACTCAGTGAAGATTTCGGCAGGTGGTCACAAGGTACATATTTATTTATTATTTTTAGTTTGAGGCCTTGGAACAACTTTCTTTGAAAAGGGCCATCAAGGTAATGATAATTGCTTTTGTGTCAATGTAATTTAAGTCCTTCCACGAACGTTTCTTTTTTGTGACTAAATTTCTTTCAAAGATGTTCATATATGATATTATAAGTATGTTGATGATGGTAATCAAGCAAATAAATTCAACAGGAGCAGCAGGTACAAAAAAGTCACAATTATCCTTGCCGTTGTTGTCACGGAGAATGATGACAATAAATTTATTTCTTTTCATCTTTGACCCGACCGTCATGATGATGGTCAGTCAGTGCTCAATACATATTCGTATTTAGGCTTGGTGAACAGCATGTGATGGCGACATTGGACAAAAATTCAGTCATTCCAGTTTCTTTCTCAAGATTTCCAGATAACATCTTATCATTGGAAAATAACTTGTATACCTCCACATATTAGAACATAGACAAACATAAGCATAAGTAAAGAAATTATAAATTGTTTCTTTTAGATTACAGATTGGTATTCCTGTTTTTTGGAGGGTCGGGCTCGGTCGGTGGTTGTGTTGTTTTGAGATCGACAGAAAAAGTAATAATATCATCCATAATAATAATAATAAATACGTGTATCCATACTTGGTTAGGTTCATATCATAGGATTTGGATGAAAAAGGAGATCTGTGAATATTAATCACTGCAGAAGGAATATCACAGAATAAGTGTTTATTAGCAATTGTGTGGCTGTGCGTGTTGGAACTCTTTTTCGTCTGACAAGAATATGCATGAAGAGTTGTAGGAAGGACGATAAGAAAATCGTAATCGCTTTCCACTATTATTATACCATGCTCTCTACACACAATTATAATAATATAATACACAAAGGCCATCAGGATTCAGGATCTTACCCCATTACCACAGTTGGGTGTCCTTTTTCCTATCCTTTCAATCCATAAATGGAGTCGATAAATTTATACGTTTTTTTCAAAGTGGATAGATGAGCGAATGAGAAAGAGCACTTTCCTCTTCATCAACAGCCTACAATAGTGTTTTGATCAAGTACAGTTTGTCCGTTTGTCTTAAAAGTACATAGTTTATTAGGAATGCGGGGGAAAAGAGAAAAGGTATTGCTACTTTGACACAGTGCCAGCCGGACTGATTTCCGGAAAGAAAGACAAGGAGAAGCACACAGTGAGAGGGAGCATCTTTGGATAGTACTATCATTCAGATAGATCTCTCACTGAAACTGTATCAGTTAAGTACTTGAAAAGAAGAAAAGACCAAGAGGCAATAAAGTATTGTCATTAATGTACTCCTTCGAGAGTGAAACATACGCTTTTTTGTTCAAATGTATTATTATTGGTCCAGAGGAATAAGAGGAGCAATAATATATAGAAGAGTTTATAGAGAGATAGTACAGGATGCAGAGAAATAATAAAAACCTGAATGTGATATACATATATATTCTTGTGCATATTTATACTATCAAGCGGGCAGAATTTCAACTGGAATGGAGGAGATGATGATTCAAAAGGAAAAAGCAGAGAGGAGACGAAGAAAGACCCCCTCCTCGTGCCAACCGGCAATTGCAACTTGAACATGTTGAAACATTATTATTACATTTCATTTATTGCATACAGGACAAAAGTAAGCACATATTATTTGTGTATATAAATAGTGTGCAATGAACTGCTCGTAGGAGTGCTACTCCTGTGACTTTTAGCCTGGTTTCCTTTTGTTTGTCCTTCCTATATACTATCGCCGTCATAATAATGGAATGGATGAACTTGTCTTTCGTTGAAAGAGATGATCAACCATTTTACACATTATATAATGTATTTTTATCCACATCTTTCCTGGTACAAAGGATAGAAAAGTGGAAATTGAGACTGGTCGTTTGTTGATGATGACGATCACGAGAAGAATGAGACTCTGGAGTCATCATCGTCTTCCAAATTGTGCCATACGACCATCTCCTTGTGGGGCGATGCAGTTAAGATTAATTCATTGAAATAATAAAATATATTTTCAGTTTACAGGGGATCTCTACTGGCTATTCTTTGTTTGTTTTTATAGTATTTCTTTTATTTTTAACAAAAATTATGTCACCTTGGCGTTTTCACATGTTACCTAGACAGTCAAGTAAGCACAGGTCGTCGGTATTAACTTTCAAAAGAATGCATGAGTATTATCTTTTGTTTCTTCATGATGATTTTAACGAGTTTTCCTTCTTTGAAAATTTTTACCTAGCTCTGAAAGAGATACTTTAAAAAATAAATAAATGATAGTTTCAATGAGGGGCATAGTATTACTGAGAGAACTTGTGATGAATGAATAGAGGAGTAAAATATTTAAAATATTTACTACAATTTCATTCACCATATTACATAATATGTCGTAAAGTTGCCATGATGGAATGCGAGAATCGGGTACAAAACGAGCAGGTTTGCTGGTGGTAATCTAACCCTAAAAGAATGATAATCGTAGTATGTAGCTTTAGGCCCTTGCTTACTTCAATTAAGTTGAATGACAATCTTAATTCATGCTACCTTTATCTCTTCAATAAAGTACGCCATCGTGTGCCTGCATTCCAGAATGACCCTGAACTTGAAATAAAATGGTAAATCATGATATATGAGTCTTATGAACACCACATTTGTCTATCGTTCACCTGAAGATGAATTGACGAAATGGCGATTTTTCCTTAGAAATTATCACTATTTACCAAATCGTTTACTTTTTAAAAGTTTATCTTAAGGACATTGCATGGTTGTTACCTAATAGTTATCTGACATTGTTGTGATGACATTGGTACGGTGAACATGAACGGACACCAACGCATTGCGTCAGAACATCGATGGGATGCAAAGAAAGACGGAAAAAATATAATTTATTCTCTGTTTGTTTAACTTGTCGCCTCTTTACTTCGTCGTCGTTGAAAATGCAACAAAGTTGCACAATAAATTTTCCATGGCCTTTAGGCATGAATATAAGCGAGAGAAATATACAAGTCCATTATGAATGGGAAATGGTCATATTAATGACCATACTTGCAGCAATACTAATCACAATCAGAGTGGAAAAGGGGCGAGGCATCTTTGTGGATTGCAAAGCAAGAAAACCAGCTCAAGCAAAGGTGACGTAGAGACAAGTAAAGAATGAAATTGATTTAAAACCCTTTGAAAAACGATTCCAAGTCTGGCAATAAGGTACTTTTTTGTGACAATCACGACAACGACAACAACGATGAGGCAATAAATTACCTATTCGGTTCAAAATATGTGTGTCCCTGTCCAGGTCCTACGTTCGTCCATCCATCCAACCAACAAGTATATACATACCTCAAACGTGCATCACAATCAGTAAAAAATTTATGTATGCGTACTACACACCACACACCTTTTTACACATAGGTAAAAAAAAATATATGCATGCAGTTTTCCCTTTCAAGAGTAAAAAAAGTTTCAAGATCAGCAGTTCAAGTCAAGTGGTGATGGTGTTGTTTGGTGATAAATGCCGATAAAGACAGAAAACCACAATGAGCCATTGACAACCTTTTTCCCCTTTCTCATCAGTTGACCAGCAGAGATCAGGCCAGAGACCAAAGAATAAAGCAAAGAAAAAAAAGATGGTGATGACGATGATGATGGAAATGGCCCGTGTGTATATGAGTGTTTATGTACAGCAATTTATATTTATTTCGTTGTTGAAAAGAATATTCCATACTCTGTACGTCCATTCTCATACTTTATTTTTCTTCCTTGTTTGGTTTTGAATGGACCCATCAAAGTGCAATATATCTTGTGATGGTCTCCATCCCTGAAAGAGGAGACATCATAAAGCACAGCCTATTCAAACTACCACGACGACGACTAAGCAACCTTCTTTCTTACAAGCAACTGAATTGACAAGTGGAGAATAGAGCATTGTCGAAAATATAATATAAATAGCAGTAAAAAGAAGGAAAATTGATGGATATTGCCGAACCGACATAAATAAAAAAGGCGAGGTTACTGTTTTCCTATATAATGTTACGGTCTACACAAAAGAGGACCACGATATAAAAAAGTAAAAAGGAGGGTAACACCAACGCATTAACCACCACTGTCACCAGCCACCAACATCATCAGAGACAAGAGGCACAAGCCACGCGTCATCACGACCTCCTGTGACAAAGCTCATTTGTTTACTCTCTCCTGTCCAGCCAATAAACAACTTTACCTATCAATTGTTATCTAATCATGTCCTTTTCTTTCTCTCCTCTTTTCTTGTCAGCACGTCATGTCATCAAACTTATTTTAGTTGTGCTCCCTTCCTTCTCTGCCACAATCATGTCGTCACTCCACTCAATGGATTGTAACGCTACAATTTTTTACAATAAAAATGACTTATTTAACTTTGCAGTATCAACGGAATCAGCCGCATCGTTTTTTAACGATTTTTCCACCCTTCTGCCAGAGAATAAAATTAAAATTAAAACATTGTTGCAAAGAAACAAACAAGTTGGCATTGATGACGGTGGTGGTGTCGGCGGCAGTTGACTAGAAATGGAAATCCAATAGACAGTTCGATACTCATGCCCACATAAAAAATACATCCCTGGTCTTTGTTTGCCAGAGAAAGATGTATCTATTGGATGGGTTGCATTAATGAGTGGTACGTGCGTGAGTAAGTGATGATGATGCTCCTCTTCACTTTGACTACTCGATCGACTCGTATTCTCCGTTCCAAGTTATTTTTATTATTATTGCTGCACATTATCGCATCATTGATGACGGCGATATTACTACAACTTCTGACTGGTCATCATCATCATCATCTCCACACTCAACACCACCAATTCAATTGAGAAATCGTGAAAACAAGTCATTCAGCCTGTATCATGCGTAAGGATTACAAGAATGTAAAAAAAGGTTCATTCTGGTGTTGAATGTTGTTTTATTTTGTTCGTAGTACGAAATAGGTATCAAATTGAAAGTTAAATTCAATCGCTTGAAAAGCAACAACAACAGCAAGCATTCACGCTATTTTCTATATCTTATGAGCCATTATTATCACCATCATACACTTAAAATCAACATGAAAACTCTTTGGTTTCACTTGGTGGAGAAAGGCCACCCGCGATTTATTCTTTCTGCTTTGATCGTGCCATTACTGTTTTTCTCCTTTGCCTATATTGCATAGAGACGGATGGGTGAAGCAGCAATGCCGTCAGAGATCAGACCGAGTACATTGGTATATAAGATATTTCTTGTTATATGTTATCGAGTATCTATTGAGTCGGTTTTTTACGATCACGACGGTAAAGTGAAGGTTATTGCTTTTTATGCGTTTGCTTATTATTATTATTACTCTTGTTGAATTCGAATGAAGCCATCCAAAAGGTAAAAGCAATGTTAAAAGGCTTGACCGTTCATTGGGCTGAGATTACAGGAATGCTGTGAAATTCCTCATTCATTTCCTTTATTGTCTTGTAGTGTCTTACTCAAGCTGTAACTTGATTATGCCTGTCTATGCGTTTGTGATTATCGCCAATCTAATGGGGCTGAGTCACTTATAATAAAGCAATCAATTCCTCTAAAAGACAACTTTTCTACTTGAGCAAACACTGTGATGGGAAGAACTATGAATACATTGAAAGGTGTAAATGGTTTTGAGGTTTTGATGCACAAAAGCAGAGAAAAAGGTGTTCTTTTTGCCTGTCTGATCAGTCAGCGATAATAATTTTTTTATGTAATAATGATTTGTGAGGCGACTATTCCTAAACGAGGAATATTTTAACTGAAAAAAAATACAGATTTCTTTTGTCAGATGGATTAAGATTTCTTGGTGTGATGATTAGCTGATAGTAATACCACAACTTCCTTCTGCTGCTTGTCCTTCTGGCATAAATAAATATTACATGCGTGGATGATTTTGGACAGAACATTCATCATATTATAGTAGAAGGTGACATGTATTATTCCGCTCACTCCTTTTATTCTTCGTTCTTTGCTTCTTCCTGTGACTATGGTCATAACGCTAGAGACATGTAAGAAAAAAGTTAAGAATTGAGAATCGGTCTTTAAAAATAGGAAAGAATTAAAGATGCAGAACATAATGCAGGTAAGTAAAATCCCAATGCATTGTTGAGTTTGTCATTGGCAAAGGAAAGAGCATTGCACTCAACTCATGATCCGGTGTATACAGAGATTTGCACCGACAAAATTTAATAATCATAATATGTATAAATTGTATAATAAATTTAATAATAATGGAAGCAATCACAAAAAGTGATCAACTCGAAAGGAATAAAGTAGATAATTCCATTACTTATGTGTGCCCACATTATGTAAATTTTGTCCTCTACCATTGCCATCACATGTATGACATCATGAAGCGTACACCTTAGGAATCCGACCGGGCTGAATAATGTCCTTAGTTTCTTTGGTCGGTCAGGGATTGTGAAATAAATCTGGTAATGGTCAGCATGCCATACCACCGCCATCACATCACAACGGCCCGTGGAAAATTTATAGTCGATGTGGCATGAATAATCGAAATGAGATAAAGTGATCTGCCTATCTTTCTCCCTCTTTCACACAGACAGGCATATAGACACACGCAAGCCTGCAACACTCCTTGGCACAGCTACCAGCAAGTGTCAGTGAGCAAAACAGTTTTTTTTGTACTTTTCTTATTTATTTTTTGAATGCCATGTTCATCCGATCGGCTTAGTAATGTAAGTTTTTTCCCGTTCCGTTCTCCACCACCGTACATAATAATGCCATAACTTATGGTTTTACAGGTAATAAGAATAAGGATTGTCTTTCGATTAACTTCTTTTCCCCTTCTGCTCAAGCAATCAGAATACAATGCGGATGAGAGGGAGGCAGGTGGAAGGAAGGAGTTGATGATAAAAACGTTATTCAAGAAGCCATAGATCAAGCTTCCATTTTTTTATTATTCAATGAACAATAAAGGTGTAAATTGTACACAGGTGACGTTGTTAATAAGTGTCTCATCTCATGTCTATGAATTAAAAGATTAACAATAATTTCAACCTGTGCACTTGAGCAAGGTACCGTGAAGAGAAAAAAACTCTTGATTGCATTGACCACCACATCTTAGTGTGGATTGAACATGAATTTTAAATTAAAGTACAACAAGCAAATAAATGTAGGATAGACTCATGTCTAGAAAGACCGACCGGTGCTTTTGCTGCGGAGGGATGGATGGAGTAGTTCAATGACAATAATAATAGTCCTTGTAGCAATAACCATAATCATAAAAGCAATAATTGTCGTCGTCGTCATGATCATGATCGTGATAGTCATAATAATAATATTTTATATGTACTGCTCGTTATTGACCTGAGACCTGTTGCTGCCGTTGTTGTAGTAGTCCACACGGAATTGTGGCAACTACGACCAATCTTCTTGTTCATTAACAATATTATCTCCATTCCCCACGTATTACTCTACCAAAATTCTTCGATAAAATGAAGTCGGCTTACAACTAACATTCATATTTTCCCTAATAATTGTCCACTTGCTTATTATTACTATAATCATTATCCGATTTCTGTTCCATTCCGGATTTACCGTCTTCATCAATGCAATAGACAGAATTAAACTACTGTTGTAGTATTAAGCTTTGATTTGTTGTTATCGCCTTGATACTATTCAAACTCAAAAAAGAGTTAAATTTTTTTCTAATGCTTCATTTCTCAAAAACAGGACTAATATTAAATTTTCTTGTTTAGATTTGAGATATTAAAAAGGGATAAAAATATCATTATTATTATTGTTATTAGTCATAGTAATATTGCCTATTTTCATAAGCCATGGTTAGATGCGCAACAGGCAGCTACAGGAGACAAAACATGAAGGAAAAGCAATGCGTTTAAATGCTGAGAGGAATTTAATAAAAATAGTCAGTGAATAAGTAATACTGAGCAGAATGGATTGGACGACAAACGCAAGAGGTTGTGAAGGAGAATAAGGAGAAAAAAGATTTTTTATATATATTTTATATGAAATAAATCAATGGGGATTTATTTTAAAAACACAATCTGTATTGTTAATCAGTGGCGATAAATCTGTCAAATGAATGTTGGAATGCCGTACTTTTGTAAGCTGATACACATGCATGGACACGGACAGAGTGAGCGAGCAGTGGTGAGCATTGTAATATTATTATGGCGATGATGATAATAGTAATAATAATAACAGTGGAGATTGGAGATGCATTTTGTGAAGGAGGAGAGAGAAGAGCTGATTGTGATAGGGAAAGACGAACAAGTAGAAAACGTATCCATGACAAGGGTCAACTCTGCGGGATGTCGCCGTTGTTGATAAAAAATACACATCATCCCAAAAAAATAACCAAATCTCAATCCTCCTACATTTTTCTCGATCTTTACCACCAAACAAACCAGTACTTCTTATTTTACTTCCCACAACAACCAATAATATGAACCAACATGTGCATCTTTTAATGTGGGTAACTAACAAAAATGTATTACTTAAGGCTGCTCTAGGAGTAAGTGAATCAAGTAAAAATGATGGTGAGAGAGGAAAGAAGTACACGTTAATTTCTCTGAGAAGAGAGCAAAAATATGGATTCATTTTCCATCACAGCAGCATCCATCCAGCGAGAAAGATTTTTTCTTTAAAAGTCTTCCTCGGAGTAATTTTTCTTCATGTTTCGAATTCAAATGACTTATGAGTCTAAATCATGAGGCATTAATTTTTTCAGTAAAAAACGAACGCATGTTATATGAATGACTCTGAAATAGCTTATACGAATATTACGTACACTACCTTACTTCATCAACCAATATAAGAAGCAAGTTGGAGACTTAACGCAGTAGTTGCAAATTTACATAGATCATAGAAACTCTCTACTGACAAATGAAAATCTCATAAGGAACTGATATTTCTTTCGTGTAAAAAGCGCACATCTTCTGTTCATATGGGTAACTAGGGAAACCAATGGTAAAAATGGTAATAAGCCAAGCGATCCGACCAAGCTAATAAACCAGTGCCTCGAACCAAATCAACGTCCATAATGAGAGAAGATAATTGCCTTCCAATAATAATTGCTATCCAGCCGCGAATAATATTATGTAGGTTCATATATACCGTTTCACATACAAATGTGGCGCTTCTAACTTACATAACTATTATCCCCTTCTTCGGTGTCCATAGTTGCCTATTGTTTCTCATTTTGAAAATGTATTATTGCTGCATATAATTATCTATCTATTGATATCACGTACGACATATGTTTAACTTATTTCTTTACAATTACAACAACTGCCATTCTTTTCCTTACAATTTATTGCCGTACCAATCTAATACGATAATTGAGATGGACCGTTTTAAGTAATGACAATTATTGGCTTTACGATCCGTTTAGCCGTGGTTGTTGTAATTTGTATGGTATGCATCCATGCCTTTACATTGAAAACGAGATCATGTGACCATTGTCTATTGGTAAAGCTATTATGATAATGATCATGATAATAAGTTC
Organism: Coecobrya sp. COE2; assembly: GCA_027743765.1. Classification (NCBI taxonomy): domain Eukaryota; kingdom Metazoa; phylum Arthropoda; class Collembola; order Entomobryomorpha; family Entomobryidae; genus Coecobrya; species Coecobrya sp. COE2. The sequence goes on from JAHZMV010006948.1 coordinate 33,597, forward strand.
TGCACTTTCTGTGAGTATTTATTACTACCTTGATTTCTGACTTGTCACAATGGAAGAAGACAGAAAGGAGGAAGGGATTAAGTAAGAAACGGAAAGTCACTCTAAAAAATACTGATAATGCAGCATACGTGTAATAGGCGCATAAAGAATAAGAATTGATACCAGATAAGATGAAGAGAAAGATGAGCCATTAGTCGGTTTTATTTATTGTATTAATTGAAACCCTGACTTTTAGATAGAGACACCGGAACTTTATAGCAATTGAGATCAATATCATCCCCAATTCTCCAGGATGAACATTAATGCACCAAGGGTTTACGACGAGGGACAAAGAACGAACTAATTGATTATCTATCTTATTTATGGTACTGGAAACCACTCTATGCAAATGGTGCTCAGAAAGTTCTATGGATGCAACAATGGACAACTTTAGCAATGAGGTTAAGTACAGTTTTTGATGGCCATTCCGACTCATATAATTCAATTAATTTCTTTACTACAATTTCAGCTTCCTTTAATAGTCACATTGATGATTTCAATAATCCATGTTATCACTTTAAATGACGCAATATATGAATCTTGTATGCAATAACGGATAATATTTTTAGTTTCCCAGATCCAAAATCAACATTTATTTTGTCTTCAAACATGTTTCAGTGTTCACAGATATTCGATATAAAATACGAAATACAAAATAAGCTAAGACTGAATATCTCACAACCAACCGAAGTAGCTCTCAATTTAATGATGTTTCCATATCATATACTTTACAAACATTTCTATTTTCTAAAACTCCCACTCACAACCCAAAAACATACATGCTAAACCCCTAAAGCGGCACAATACCATTTTTCCTCTAATATTATCTGTCTCATTTCTCATCGTCTTATGTGTGCTTTTTGTACATGTGATGTCTGTTTCCCCTTTTTTAAATCCTCAATTCTCAATATATCATAAAATGATCCGTAAATATTTAAAGTAGTCTATTCTTCGTTTCTCTCTTCCATTTTTACAAATAGTGGATGGTATACAATGAGACATGGGACCGGGACAATAAATATAGCTATTATTCTTATTATTACACATAGTAATAATATGCATCTATGTATATGAACAAGTCGTGTGTGTTCCATCATCTCCATCTTATATTTTTTCACTGACATCGCACCACAGCCACCACCATCAAAAATATTTATTTCTAAATCCTGGATAAAAAAACTGTATCGTTTTTCGTCATAGTTGTAGTTAAGATTGTGCGACACACCACATCACTTCTTCTTAGGATCATCCCTTTTGGTCGTGTCTTTCCTTCATGGGATTTTGAATTTTGAACGAGAATGACAGTAAAATAAAAAGGGAAAAGCAGAGCAAGATCAGAAAGCAAAAAAAGACAAGTTACATGTATGTGGAGAATATTATTATGGGGGTGACGATATAGAACGGAAAGAGAGAGAAAACATTTTTCTTACATAACAGTCACATAGATTGTGCGTATAAATAGTATGCACAAGAAATATTACTGAATGGAGCGGCACTAGTCTGAAAAATGTCGAGATATAATAATATTTAATGCAGAACGGAATGGATATTTCTTTTTGGTTGATTCATTCATTGAAAGGATGGGAAACCGTAGGAGGCATTATTACACTACAGCTTAAGCCATACTTATAGGTTTCATTTTGCCACAGCTAGAGAGAGATACTTAGACAAAAAATGCACATTTCCATGTCTTCATTTCCCATCAACTTATTCCATTTTCCCTATGACAGATGCCTCTCTCTCCATTTATCGTAATAATAAAAATATGGCTAGAATATATATACGTACATATTTCTCGGTGATCCAAAAATGCCAATGCAAATGCACATTGGTTGACATTGACAATAGAAAATGGAATTTGCATAAAATATGGGATGAATAATACTGTCGAGCTCATTTTTATAATGATGGTTGGTGGAGTTAGTGATCCCAATGCCTTTGAGTTCCTAAATTGTGGATTCAGTGCACTACAGCTCTGTACACCTAAAGCTAGACCTTTGAACGAATTTTTAAAATGCTTTGTTTTTAAGTTTATTCATAATCTACAATCCGCTGAGAACTTGAAAATCGAAGCCATTTTGTATTTGTAAGTATAAAGAAAGGTATCATTGAGTAATTCATAGGAAAATAAGTGTCCGACTAACATTCGATAAATGCAACTTACATGGTGTGGGATAAGTTGCATAGATGAATAAAAAATATCAGTCAAGATAAAAAAATCAATTTTCAATCTCCGAATTAAAACGAATATACAGGTTCAAAGAATTATTTCTTATAATTTCAATGAACTAATCATATTTAAATCATATATTTTACATTGTTGTAATGTTCTCCATATAGGGAATTATTTTATGTTCAACCACAATTCATATATGTACCTACTCAAAGAGGAAAGAATTCGAACACACACTTTAGAAAGTTATTATTGAAGAGGCCGATTTTGCATGCACAGTATAAAGCACTTTATATTGCACTACTGCCTCGTTCACAGGCTGGCTGCTTCTCTTCCATCTCCTTCATGATATTAATATCCATTCAACCATCATCACAAACGACCATCACGGTTACAACGCGAGGAGAACTGCATTATGAAAGGAAGAAATTGATGTCAACCTATTTATCAGGATTATATAGAATACCATTTTTAAAGTAGCAACATATAACAGGCGACAAACATATCCCAACTCTTATACATAGAAGTGCCTCTATGCACGTAGGTGATATTATTTTATTGTGACAGAAATAGTGGAAGAATAAGCAAGAAGCGTCAAGACGCGAGAATCTATTCTTATTACTAGGCTCATCGTCACTCAGTCAGTCAGTCACATTTATTATTATTATTATTTTCTGTTATTGTCACTACTTTCCGCAATGTTGCCGTTACTGTTTGCTCATAGCCACACAGCAGCAGTAGCAATATAATAGTGTAAAAAGGCGACTTTAACCATCTCTATATACTTCTCCCAAAGGATGCATAAAAAACTATCAACAAAAATAAACTCCACATGTGAGCGTGTGTGTGCAGAGGAGCAGTGAATAAGTACAAAATGATGAATAATTTGGATTGAGGGCTGGGTCTCCACCTACACCACATATATATCCAGCTTAAACCATCATCATCGCGCCCCCACCACGATTTTCATCCCTTCTCTACTCGCAATAACAAGAATCAAATCCTATCGAAGCACTACCACTACCTACTCACAGTTACTCAGATAGAGAGAGAGAAAAATGAAATAGAAAGTAATTCGAACAACATTGTTTAATGCACCACCACCAACAACAGCAATAATACCTTGTATTATAGGAGAAAATATGATGAATGCATAATATTTATGAAAAGAGTATATGCACAAGAACACACACAAACATACACGCTCACATGCCATATACAAAAATAATCCCCCTTGCTGTTTAAAATAGCGGAGAAAAAAGGTATCGTATTTTCTCTTTCGCTTTGATGCTGCCTCCTATATAACAAGTAAAGCAATTTTCGCGTTTATATTTTCTCTTTCGCTTTTCCTTCTTATATTGACTTTACTTTTTTTGTTACGACAATGATACATACTGTTGCCATTACTCCTCTCATTTTTATTTATTACCTTTCTCGCTCTCTCTCTTTCTCACTCTCTGAGTTTCAATCCACTAGTGACATCACGGCTTTTTATACAGTACGTGATCCTATGTGAGTACACACAACGGTTGTAAGAGTAACTCAATAATATAATAATACTTAAGTATGTGAATGGAGACGTATTATGCGTATATCGGCGCGCTGACTCTGTGTTGTCGTTGTCGTCATGAATAACACTCGCTTTCGGCAATTCACACTCAAATAAATAACATTTGTAAAAAAGCAGTAGTAAGTCAATCACATATTTTATGTTACTTTAAAAAGAGGAAATGGGGGAGGATAATGTAATGGGGATTGGGATAAGAAGAAAAAGCGAGAAGTGAAAGAAGCTGAATACATTTGCGATGAGCAAGAGAGAATAGAAATTTTCTGATAAATCATTATAATGTTGTCATGTAGGTAGTCAAAGAGGATTTGGGATTTTTATACCGTATATTTCCTATTGTTGTGCATTGTGACTATTGAGAAAAGGTATGTAAAGTAGGAAAAAATATTAAGAGGAGAAAGGGTAACGTTATCGATACCTTTGCTGTTAAGTAGACTACTTGGAATCGTCATGCAAAAATTAAGGAAATCGACCAGAAGAAAAACAATAATATTATATCGTTTGTTACAATATACAACTGGCATGTCATATCTCGAACATTAGCTATGTAATCGTCTAAAATTTAAAATGCAAAACGTAGTTTGGTTATTTTCAACGATAGTTATGAACCGTAAGTGTGTATTGTTGCGCGGTATAAATAAATGAGAAAATACATTTCACTTTCTATGCTGCACTGTTTAAATATAATGATAATATTCAATCAAACATAGATAAGCACGAGTAAAAGTGTATGAATTTATATATTTAAAGACCATAATAAAGGATAAGTGATAATTATGAGTAATTGTTTTAAACGTGGTGCTTGACATATCAATCAAATACTCAAGACAGAAGCTTCAGCACCAAAAATTTATATAAACTGCATCGCATATCTTTAAGAACACCCCTAAATTTCGAGATTTTGAATCTGCAAACTCATTTTGGTTTAAACCAAAACC
>JAHZMV010006949.1:0-10954 GCA_027743765.1 Coecobrya sp. COE2
AATTGAGACTTTAGGTAATAGAGTGCTTCTCATAAGGTTACATTATGAGCGGCAATTACCTGCTCTGTGTAACAATGTATGGATCTTTAGCTTCCTGAGGCAGTAAATAGGGAATTTTGGATATTTTTTATCGTTTTTCTATTCACCTGTGACGTCGATTTTAAAAACAAATTTTTGGGCCAGAATCAAGTTTTGTAAAAATTGCGTTACCTCGCCTCTTGTAAGAATTTCCACGTACGGTTGTGTCTCGAGATACAGTAGCCCTAATGCTCAACCCCTGGTATAAATTCTGGTAGCACTCCCCACATTTCTCGCAGTTCAGACAAGTGCGCTGAGCAAACAATATTCACAAATACGACTCACCAATACGATAGTAATTCCATTGCCTTGGAAATATACACCAAAACAATTGACGTTACAATACCTAATACGTTAGCATATCATATATTTGAAACTAAATACATTTGCCGAGATTGACTGCTAGTAAAGTCATGGCTAATCAGATTGAGAAAGTAAAAATAAGTATTGATATTGGTCTGAATTATCTAGAAAGAATATGTCATCCAACTGATGGCTACCAGGGCGATCGTATTGGTACGTCACGTGACAATATGAGAGCTAAACAATCTGCGGTAGAAGTACTAACAAGTCTATTCGCACTGGACTTATTAGGGGATGTGATTTCATCGAAAGTAAAATCTACTTTGAGATCACTAGTTTGTCCAGATGTGTCTGTATATTCTCCAGATGGGAAAACCAGGGAGCAGGTCTATGTCGGCACCATGAATTACAACAAGCTCGAAAGACTTTGGCCTGACGATAATGATGACACTTCTTTCTACAACTACATTCTACTCAGGGATGGAATCGTAAACAAAGATGACCATCGTGTAACAGACCTGGCAAGATTAGTGGCACTGAATGTTGCTCCAAATGGCTGCATCCAAGTTTACTACCCACCAACAGAAGTAAAACGTTCTGGAATAATAGACGAAGTCATCATGTCCAATGCTATGCGTTTCCTTTACTATTATGGGATCGACCGGAGCATGATTGTTAAAAGTGAAGATCATCTTTTTGACTGGCTCGTTTCCGGAAAGTATTTATACGGCACGAGATACTACAAATCCCCGGAATTTTTTCTATACTTTTGTGCAGAGGCAGTTAGTAAAAATGAAGAAGCACTTAGTCGATTTAAGGAGCCACTGTTTGATCAACTAAGCATAAGAATGAAGTTTTTGCTAAGCAAGGTGCCTGGGAATGTCTATCCGTTGGATTTGGCAACTTGTATTCTGGCTTTGGCAAGTCTAAAACTTTTTGATAGAGCAAATGTAAAGGAATTATCCGAGAAAATATGCTATGCTCTGGTTGACATGCAGATTGACGCAAAAAGTGATGAAATGGATTTTGGAGGATGGCATGCAGATTGCCTGCACAAGTTCAAGTTTAACGGGCCATTTTTGGGAGGATGTGCTTTGTCCACAATTTTTGTTGTTGCAGCACTTCTAAAATATCATCGTACGTTTGACAAGGTAGAATAAAAGTAAAATTCCATTTCTGCAAATTCAAGATATTTTACTCAAATTATTATTACCGCCAATTGTATAAACAGAGTATTTCTTTTTAATTAAAATTGATTTGATTGATTGGTTTTTTAATTTGCATTCAATAAAAAATATAAAAAAACTTAACGAATTATGTTTTTATTACTATCTGCATATGAATTTATGACTCCACCATTAAAGCTACAATTGCTTGGCAAATGGACAATTTGACGAATAGATATTGACATGGATTTAGATTTACTACCGTGCGAAAAAAATTATTTGCAGCATATCGGTTCATATTTACACGTCAACTTTGAAACGATCATCATTCATGTATTTCCCAATATCTGTCGTCTTTTGCCATACATATCAACCATTATTACCATTTTTATATGCAGAAAATTTATATTTTCATAGTCACCAATAGATTTGGGATACATGTGAAACTAAAAAATTTCTAGCTAGCAATTAACTTAGATGCTGGCCATTATTCCAGCATGTCAAAAACGAAAAACATTTATATTTAAAATGTATTCTTTAAAACAAACCAAACCTTAGAAGAATACCTATATGGCAATCCCAATAACGCTTAAGTCGTTTGCAATAAAAAACAGGTTTTATGACGCCATCCTCAGATATCCATTTATTGTTTATTTTGACTTCAGCGAAAATAAATTTGTTACCTCTGAAAGTAGAAAAACTTTACCATTATTTTGTTCCCATACATATAGCCATCATGACTATACAGGTTTCATTCGTCATCGATCTAATTCTTGAGATAATTGCATTCGAAACAGTAAATCTCCCAATTGCCAAAGCTGTCTTTCAGATTGTTCTTATCTTAATGAATGCCGACTGTATCTCCTTTGTTTGCTTTTTCGGTCATGCGCTAATGTTTGGTCTCTTAAATTTACAAATTTTACTTTACTCTATTTTCAAAAGTTGGCTGGACGGTTGAGGTCAGGAAAGATGAAGAATTTTAATAAACTAATTAAAGACGGCATGCTCAATATTTAATACAAAATTAAAAAATATACTCGTTCAAAAATACATGTCATTTTTTCTGTTTGTAGAGTTACCATGCATTTACAACAACAAAGGATGCGACATACATGGCTTAATATGTTGTGACATCACGTAAGTGTAATTTGCATTGGGATATTACTGGCACCATTTATGCTGTTTTCCAATCAAAATCCTCTGGGAAGATTAATCCTCATCAAATATCCTCAGCTAAACTCAAATTATTAAACGAAATATATTCTAATGCTTGTACGACTTGTATTGGCACAATGGTAGACACTGGAAACTACTAGGCTGTATAGTATATGCATAGCTACTTGTGTGCCATCGATGACAATGTGTATATGTAAAATGTATGAACATTTTTAAATCCATGTCCTTATCAAATTGGACAATTGTACAACAAATTTCTATATATCAATTTTCAATTAATTAATTAAATGTATAGAGACAGTTAAACAGAGAACTATATAGCAGGAGTAATCGCATGGCCTTGGCTATGGTAATGTCAATAGGATTAATTTCTGTGGTCTCTGCAAACATTATGGATACTATATGTGCTGTTTAAGCTGACAGTTCGTTTCGTCCATTTAGCAAAAAAATATGGAAAGGGCTGTCATTTAGTTTGTATTTTCAAAATAACTGTATATACAGTATACTCGGTATGTATATCCCGATAAGAATTCCATTACCTGAAGTATATGCATTTCTAAATATTCTCAAATGTCAACTTGTTTTGCAAATATTTTAATTTAATTCTGGCTCAATCCTGCCTGCATACAAGCACAAATACATGTTTTTATGGTTGTTTTTATGAGTTAGCTAATTTTTTGCTGTTTGCTTGCCTGTTGCCATGGCAATATTTTATCTAATCTATATTTTGGCCATTGAAAAACATGCATATTCGATTGAGCTACGAATCTACTAAAATTTAGGAAAATTTAAGGGCATTTCCATATTAGTATTAAGGATACAATACTGAATACGTTTCTACGAAGGTTTAGGTGAACGAAAGTATTATAGTATATTAGAAAAATAATGCATATTTTCTCAGTAGGTACAATATAGTTTCGATAAAGGTAGTTTAAGAACCAATCATTTTGGTAATTTTAATTTATTATCACAAATACTTGTCGCTTCATTAGCAGAATATACAAAAAATAGCAGCAATAATACTCTAAAATGCACTCCGTTGCTGTATAAAACGTCCACTAATGCTCCGCGGTTGTATAAAACTGCACTGAAGAAACTGGTTGAATTGATCCTCGAATTTTAAATTGACGGTGGATTTATATCTTCATTTATTAGCTGAACTGTATTTCAAATTGACATTTTATTTATCTTCCTATTTATTTGAGCAGTTAGTTTCCTATTTTTGAACATATATGTAATTTACCTCGTTTTAGATTTTAATTTAAAGAAGCCACCTAACTTCATATTTGTATTACGTTTTTAATTCGGAGTTGACAAAGTGGTTTTAAGATCAAATTATTCATGTAGTATAATTCATGAATAATATTAATAGTAACAAAGAAACGTTTAGAAAGCATAACGATGACAACCCCACTAACGCTCAAGTCGTTTGAAATAGCAAACAGGTTTTACGAATCCGTCCTCAGATATCCATTTATTGTTTATTTTGATTTGGGCAAAAATAAATTTGTTACTTCGAAAAGAAAGAAAACTTTACCCCTATTTTATGTCTACATAGCCATCATGATAATGGAGGTTTCCTTCGCATGCAATATAGTCTTAGATGCGATTGTATTTGAAACCTGCTGATGTCATGCACAGATGTCTGGTTCATACAATACTTAAATGCGGTGATAAACCATTACCAAAAATTGACTAGACGGTCACAACAAGGAGCGCTGCCAAAGTTGACTGTATTGACTTACCAAGGTAATCTCAATACTTAACACGAAAATATTAAATTTAATTTATAAAATTATCAACGTTTATCATTCCAGAGTTACGAAATATTTCAAACAAATGTGGATACGATATTCATGGCTTTTTTTGTTGTTTAATCACCGGAATTGGGATATTCGTGGGAATATTTTTGGCACCGTTTGGGGTACTTTTTAATGTAGACCCTCTGGGTTGTTTAATCAAAGTCAAATATCCACTCCTCAATTCGTCTCTTTCCCTGAAATACATTCTGATATTTGTACGACTTTTATTAGCACAATGCTGTACATTTGAGTCTACGAGGGTGTATTTAACCGTTGGCACACCGAAGATGACATCGTGTGTCGTATCAGTTAAATCATTGAACATTTTGAAATCCTTCTCCTTGTCAAGTCGAACGCTGCATTTGTACAATCGACTTCATTGCATTAATCATATTGGGGTAGATATTGTAAATTGTCTGATGGGGTCGGGGATGTCGATCTGTTTTTTCGTGTGTGGTATCCGTTAAATGTTTCAATATTTTGAAATCCTTGTCCTTATCAAACTGGACGCTTCATTTATACAATCAACTTCGCTGCATTAATCAAATTGCAGTAGATATTGTGAATTACCTGATGGGGTCCGGGATGGCTATCTGTTTTTTAATATTTGTTACAGGAAATTATATGATTCTGTCAGGGTGGAATGTATATCCTATTACGATTTATATATTGGTGGTTGGGGTTTCGTTTTGTTTGTATTTAGACATGTCACAGACGCTCCCCCTTATAGTCAGCTGTAACAAAATTAGTTTGCAATTGGTTGCAGATTGGAAGTTAAAAATAGCTCAGAAAATTTTTATTGATATCTATTGGGTTAAGGTGGTAAGAGCTCAACTCCCTGTTGCTTTTCACTACGGGCTGACTGTATTTGATAATGATACGAAAATTAATTATTATTTTAGCATAGTAGACTATACTACACATTCTTTGCTATTATTGTAATCACTGGTGGTTAATCTGTCATGCTTTATGGTGTGCAACGTATTATTAGAAACCTTTTCAAATAATAATTATAACTTGTTGGTTTTCCAAACACATATTTTTTAAAAAATTCTAACTAAAGTAAATTACTTGTGCGACGCAGAATGATAACCAGTTTTTTTGGTATAATTTAACCAAATGGTTTTATAATACTAATTGTCATGGTAAATTGTTTTGAAGTTGCTTCACAATCACAATGAAATTTACTAAACGGTTTATGTTTCTAGCATGTCCAAACCAATTTATATCGCATCAGAACTGACAAAAATTGCAGAGCCTCTCTGAAAAAAGCACCGGCCACTTAATTTGTAATTGTAATAATCAACATAACAAAGCCTTAATACTAAAATTGAAAATAATTATTTTTCATATCAATTGGAATCAAAGTCATTTTACAATAGAGGGTGTTTCATAATTCCTACGACAAATTTGCACAAGAGATAAGAAGCTGAAGATAAGAGATATGGGGCAAAGCAAGATGAATCGTGATTCCTGATGCTTTAAACTATACCTCTGTACTTTTCCTTTTTTATTTTTCACTTTTGTCACGATGAAATCCATCGCTAAAGAAGCGTTTCCAAAACGCATCATTTCTTACTTCGAAAATAGTGCTGATAGGTCAAAGGTTAAAACCCTGATACATGATACACAATATTTTTGGAAGGTATTCAGCTACAAAAAACTAATCACTCAAAAAGTATGGGCCGACCATTGACAGGGGGAAGCCCTAAACTGAGAGACTAAATTTTTCAAACGTTCGAAACGAACCCATTTATTTCAGTGCGCGCAGCGCATAAACACTAAGTTTCCACCCAACAACGTTACGCCAAATTAAAGCTAAGAACCTGGGGATAAAATCCTACACTAAGCAGGTCGCCCTAAAATACATAAAAAAACCAGGAGGAGCGCGCAAATAATGGGTTTTGATTTTTGTGCAAAAAATATTATGTAATATATTAGTAAATTACGATGACACTGATGTACCCTGGAAACCTCAAACTGTACCGGGAATGAAATTTTTTCACGCTGCTGACCCTAAAGAAGTTTTGTACGTCCAGACAGTGAAGACTAAAAGTAAGTTACCGACGAGATTTCTAGTCTGGCAAGTGTTGGACCAATTAGTGAACTTGATCAACCCTTCATTTCATAGGGCGCAATCACCGGAGACGTTTCCCTGGAGGAATGTTTCAAGGCCTTATAGTAACCCTTGGGCAACAAGCATCACGACCATGATGACGTTTCATTCGGGCCCGACGTGGTCACTGCACACTGTACCAAGAATGTGAATAGTGCCTCAGTGATGAAAATGTTGATTTTGTACCAAAAGTAAAAAACGATCCCAAAGTCCCTCAAGCTAGGGGAATTGAAAGATACTGTGCATTATGTAAGTCGGAGTATCACAAGCGATCCATTCCACCCAAGACTTTGAGAGGATTCAAAACGGTCTGGAGAAATATCAGAACGAAAGTAGCGAGAGGATCGGGAAAAGCAGTTATCGGTAGTACAGCAAAAAAAAACATCCAAAAATAGGATACCGTGATATTCAAGATTCAGGATAGGATTAACTTTGTACTTTAAGGTACAAGGATTTTGATAAAATAACCCTCATCGACCCGTGACCTTTCTGCTCTGAGTTACCAAGGGTCACATAATGTCGTAGGAATTATGGAACACCCTTTATAAATGATTCAATAACCACTAATTCCCATTGTGGCTGCAATTTTTTTTACATATTGAAGCAAATTCAGTATAGGAGTAGGTTTACCACAAGAAAAGCATAAACCTGTCTTGAAACAAAGTACATTAATTTGCTTGCAGTATTATGAGGATATTTTTAATCTTAATATTATTAATTATGACAATATTATGACAATTTAATAATTAAATGCATAGGAAATCTGCCCTCAAGACTTCCGTATATCAACGGTATGTAAATTGGTATGGCAATGTGTCTTAGCTAAAAAGTTTCAATACGATTATAAATAACTATATACAAATGTTATCGTGATTTAAGGATATATGTATATTTTGATAAAAATTCAATTACCAAAAGTATATCTAAAATGTGCATAAAACTCGAACTATTTTTATTTAATTTAATTAATTTTTGGCTCAACCTTGTTAGCATGCTACATTGAAGTCGTATCCTAACAATGCAAGGTTGGCCGATGTTTAGCTGTTTATGTGGCCAGTTTCCAAGGTAATATATCACACAAACTTTGTCCTCTCTTACTTCTTCATATATACACGTTGCATTCGACTTACATTCTCGCCATTCCCCCTTCTGACTTCGAACGATCACAAACATCCAGTATTTGTAACTAAAATATGCTAGGTCGCACATTTAAATTTAATCAAAATGATCAAGGTGATCACAATATACTTCCTTATTGTCTAAAATTTATGAAACTTTTATTTGATTTAAACCCAGAGATTAGAGAATAACTACTTAGAAGTCTATCTTTTTATAACTACAATATTTTATACTTAAAAATTACTTCCGGAAGAAACTAAATTATCTGACAACAATATCACCTTAAAATATATGTTGGAGCAATAAAATCACTTCCTAAAGCATAACAATGGCAACGTCACTTACACTAAAGTCGTTTGAAACAACAAACACATTTTTCGCAACCATTCTCCGATATCTATTCATTGTTTATTTTGATTTGAGCAAAAACAAATTTATTATTTCTAAAAGTGGAAAAACGCTACCTTTATTTTATGACTACTTGTCCGTCATGATAATTCAAGTTACTTGCTCACTCGATATAGTAGTTGAAGCGCTGATATTTGAAACAATAAATCTCCCGCTATCCCACGTATTCATACAGATTGCAATTCTCTTAATTGGGGGTCTGTGTTTAATGTACGTTAGCTTGCTTTTATCATACGCCGATGTCTGGTACCTTCAATTCTTAAACGAGGGGTTCAGTAACTACCATAACCTGACAAGATTAGTACAGTCAGGAAGGTTGAGAAAATTGAAGACGCTTATTAAAAACGGTAGGTTTAAAATTAAAAATGATAAAAGCTATCCGTTTATCAACTCTAAAAGTATGTACGTCTGTGTATAGAGCTCTGCAACATTTATCACCGTAAAGATGCGATGTGCTTGGCTTAATGTGCTGCTATCTAACTGGAATTGGGATATTCATGGCAACATTTGTAACAACGTTTGGGATGTACTATAATCTGGATCCCCTGGGTTCTTTAATCCACGCGAAGTATCCTCACGCCTATGACAGTCCAACCATTAAATATATTCTTGTATTTTTGCAACTTGTTCTGGCAGAATGATGCACAATAGAATCCGCCAGGGTATACCTAACTGTTGCCGTGCCGATGATGACATTCTGTGTGCTATGTGTCAAATATTTGAATATTTTAAAATCATTGCCTTTATCGAATAATACACTACGTTTGTACAATCAATCGCATTGCATTAATCAAACCGGGGAAAGTATTGTTAGTCGACTAGCGGGATCCCAGATGGCTGTTGGTTTCTTGGTATATGTTTTGGGAAATTGTATGATTCTGTCAGGCTGGTCAATGTATCCTGTTGGAATTTATATAATGGCTGTTTGGGTGGTGTTGGGATTCTATGCATACGGGGCAGAAACGCTGCCACTTGTAGTAAGCTCTAACACCATCAGTTTGGAAATGATTCAAAGCTGAAAGGTAAAATTAGAGCAGACAAAATTCAAGGATATCTATTGGGTTAAAGTTGTTAATGCTCATCGTCCGTTAGCTATTCCCAATGGTCCTACAAATTTTGACAAGGACACGATAATTAATTACTTCTCTCGTGTCGTTGACTATACTGTAAATGATTTGCTTTTATTATGATATTTATAATGGGTGAACTACAGTCGGTAAAATCATGTTGTACTTCTTATTTAAAATCTAATAGTAATTCTAACCATTTTTTAGTTTTATCTCTAGTTTCTTATTTCTGTAGCTGATTGCCAATCAACACTACTATACATACGCATCTTGTCAAAACATTTCAAGTTGATATTTGCTTCAACATTGTACACAGGCGTTTATAGGTCTGTTTTTGCAAATGCTCACATTTAGTTTTTAATTTGGAAAAAAACTTAAAATTTTAACATTTTAGCAGTTTAAGTGGTATTGCATTAGTAGTTGCAATCTAAATTGTACTACATATAAGTCAGAGTATGTCGATAAAAATTAATTTTGGACACGGCGTATGTATTTTTATGTATTAAATAACCTCAATATACATAGTAGTATGATGAGGTAGCCAAATAATTCCATCACCCGATATATATGCTCATGTATTCGGAATTTAAAAGTTATTAAAAAATACTACCTGAAAACTTTGCCGTTCTTGTTTCAGCTCCATTTTGCCTATGTGTCTCGTTTATGATTTCAGGCACCCACCTACACATATGTATGAGCATTAACACTATCTTTATTTTATGCTACATGTTCCATTTCAGTGCTTCAATGTTTAGAAATGATATCGACAGCAGAGTGGATAACATTTAGTCAACGCTGTCCATCATCTGTATCGAATTTCGACAAAAGTAATGTCAATCTGTTTACAGATTTGTTCATGTGTATTGATATCTAATCAAGGCACTCTGGGAAGTTAAATATTTGTCAAATATCCCAGCGTGAATTTCAAAAAAATTATGAAACATTTTTTATCAAAATGAAGAATCAGCAGTGCGTAGAATTGTATAAAAGTTCAATGATGTTATTGAATATATTTAAATAGCTTAAAATTTTAAATTGTTGATATTCAATAAAAACCTTTTTTACGGATAAATGAACCACCGAAGTTTTGAAAGAATAAAAAGAATGTTATTTGTGTTACAGTAATCCATGCAGTACTGAGGAATGGCATATTTTATCTGCCATGTTTTACTTGCTTCTCTGCCTTGTACCAATGAGTTATTAAGCATGTTTCCAAAGTTACGCCACAATGAGACTGAGATGAGGTTATATGAATTAACTTTCACACATTGCAACAATTTGGTTTGTTATAGGCATAGCTAAGATGAACACGAGGAAGTCCTCTGAATATTATTGCGTTTGTATGAATCCACGGTAAGTTCAACATTTGGATTATATGGAACAATGGAATACATGTAATAAATGCATTAATCCGTTGTTCCAGCCTGTTGAAAAATCTATAATATTATAAAACTACTACTACCAAAGAACAACTTATGGATCAACAACATTTGAATCTATTTTTGTCTTTATTTTTTTCCTATGCTGGCACATAAAGACTAGGCACTGTTCAAAAAATTAGGGAAATTTTAGTACGAGCATCAGATATGCCCATTTGAAAACCACTCAACTCACTCATCCACTCACCATAAATTCTTCATGTACCACTCACTCAACTCACAACTCACAGAGTGATTTTGTCAACGACTCACTCACACCACTCACCTCAACAACTCACTC
>JAHZMV010006950.1:0-10872 GCA_027743765.1 Coecobrya sp. COE2
ACTGTTCTTCTCCGACTGTGTATTCTTATTACAAAATGTGTCTTTATAATAACGTTATAATTATTTACCTAAATATATTAAACTGATGTCAGGCTAAGAGTCGGACATCACTGTATTCAACTGAAAAACTGAATATCAGGCTTTGAATTTCATCGAAGCATACTTGCTGAAATATTTCAACAATTTTTTACATTGTGTTTTCTGAGTGTTGGTGACACTTTCGGAAAATTAAATTTCCAGACTTTTACATACATACACTGTCCAAATTGAGATTTAAATTTGGATAATGGATATGGTATGTTGCATGCGTTAGATCTCGCTCATGGATTCTCGTTGGCGCCACTGTAAATTATTAAATATTTACTGTTAGTGGAACTTAAAGCTTACATATTTTCGTGTCGGAAAAAAATTAACAGACAAGAGATGTACGTGGGCATATTCAAATACGTAAATTGACTAAATTTTAATCAAATGAAAATTTATCCAGTTTCATTCGACAACGCAAATGGTTTTAAAGCTAGAGCTGAACGGTGCTGGACTGCATAATAACATAAGCCCCAAGAAGTTCACATTTAATTTAGATATAATTAGTTTACTTGGTACAGCCCACAAGAATTTTTTATATTATCAAATGTTTTATTCTACACGAGAGTAGGTGAAATTTTAGAGTCGCAAACAGTACCCACATGAAAGGCGTACCTACACCATCGCTTCACGAATAGTTTATAGGATATAGCGGCAGGAACAAACAAGTTCCAAGCTGTTTGTTAAAAATAAAACTAGTATATACAAGTCTCAAATTCCATGCTGGCGACCAATACCGTGTTCAAATATTTAATGTTATGGTATGAGCGATGAGTACAGACAAAAACTTACATTTGTCTCATTTCAGCGAACACGAGAAGCAAATGAAAACGGATGTAGCGATATATAATTTATTAAAGCTTATGTTCGCCTTGCGAAGAATAATGTATTTTCATGTTTGCCATAAACAAACCTTCTTCATGTCTTCTCGCCACCAGGTTTGTCTAATAAATTATTTATTATTGTTTCACATCCAATGTCAAATATGTGCAGAGTTATAACAACTACTACACCTCGAAGACTATATTCGTAGCATGAATTCTCATATCATTTTGCGTAGCCATTCTAACAGATCAACAACTTGTGTGTTTTGTTTTACCAATCAACAATCAAACCTTTGAATTGCTGGCTTAATATTGCTTTATAATTTGCCATATAATAATAAAGTTACACCATTAGGCAAGCTACATCTTAAAGAAAACCAAGAATGAAGGATTTGGTAGGACCTGTTGTTACAAGCGTCGGGATTATTACTAAACCCAAGTGGGTGCCATTGCAAGCAACAATATCGTCTGTAGATCCAGCAACGAATTCTAAATATTTAAAAATTCACCTAGGGAACCCAAAACACATAAACCTAGTTGAAAATCTAAACAAATTATATTTTCTTTTGTACATAACGTTTGCGATGCAGACAGCCACAAAATCTGACGATGACGTTGTCAACAAACTGGCGTCAAGAACTGCTGTAATAGCTCTAATGGGTTATAGCATTTTTATTCAAACGTGCGCAAGAAATCCAACCGATCTTTGTGGCTACATAAATGGAATCATGGAAATGTTGAATAGAAGATTGGACCGTGGATGCGCTCGTGCCAGAAATTCGGTTATTGAATTGCTAGGCGTTGGATTTTCCTACGGAGTGATATTTACTGCGGTCACATTTCCAACAGCATTTGTTATCGGATTTCATTGGCGTACTGTTTGCAAAGCAAGTTTTGTCGGATATTGGCTTCTAAATGAGTGCAGAAATCCTGAGAATACTGACAGCATTGGCTTGTTGATGGGCGCAAATGGAGTCTTGAAGTTTGCACTTTATTTGTTAAACTTTTGGATGTGGACTTTTGCAATATTTGCTGCTGGATTTGTGGCAAACACAATATTATGTTTAGGTCCGATTGGGCTTTTGGAAGTGACGAGGAGGTATTTTTTAATTAATCAAGTGTAATTATCTTAATACAATTTAAGAATTTTTCACAGTCACTAAATATTTGTTGTAACGAAACAGAATTCGGAGCAGCATTTTGAACAATGACCGCCATGAAAACTACAAGGAAATAATTACGTCATACCGGGAATTGCAGTTAATTTCCATAACTTGTAACGATTTTCAACAAAGAGGAATTATGATAGCAGTAATACTTCTGGCAACATTTGCATCTGCTTGCAGCCTAGCAGCAAGTATAAAATGCAGCAAGCTTGATGATCCGAATATCATTGTTATGCTGGCGAGTGTCATCATGTCGGTGGATGGAGCATTCATTTTAATTGTCTGTGTTGGCATGATGGCAAAAGTATATTCGGAATCTGAAAAGGTAATCATGTGTGCAAAACGATTTCAATCGGGTAATCGGGGTTTAAAAATATTTCAAACAAGAGATACTAAAATGTGGAGCCGTTTTTGGATATCTTGTAAACCCATAAAGATAAAGTTTGGATTGAATAATTTCGTCGAGCAGCTCACTCCATTGAACTGCTTGGATAAAGTTGTTGATTATACAGTTCAGCTGCTTTTATTGGATGGAGAAATGAATTAGTTTAGTCAAATGGCAACATATGTTCCCATAGATTTAGAAGAATTTTCTACTCGCATATATGATCTACTGTTTGGTGGAATACATTTTTCTCTCTATTAACTGCATTTAGTTAAGAGCGCTAATCCAAATAATAAATGAAAAATAGGTACTACATATGCATGATAATTCCCAACAAAGTATGATTACTAACTCATGGTTGAATTCACATAAAAGCTGAATGTATTCCATTCATCATGTTACAATATTACTGTAACATATCATGCTTAAATATTTATATTGATACAAATTTATTATTTTGTCCACTAAACCTATTCTATTATTCATATCCAAAACGTCACTGTATTTGCACACATTTTAGATTAGAATGTTTTCTTCCTGACTGGCATTTACATTGTCTATAAAATAAATTGATTTTTGTATTAATTATGGTGTGTTGATGAGGGTGCTTTGGCATAAATTTGCTATATAATTAAAGTTGTGTCTGTGTTTGGAAGGCGTCTAGCTTTTGTTTGTCTGTTTGGATTTACCAGTTAAACTATTGAATTGTTTTCAGAAAAGTGATAACCAAAATCAAATATTTTGGAGATTAATGAATGACATACGTTGAAAGTTGAACTAAAGTGCAAAATATTATTACATGCTAATGCTAAATCATTTTAAGGTGCTTCACGCATTTTATGCCACTGTCACTATCACATATCAATTGTCACAGGTTTGTCACTAGAGTGAACAACTTTATAATATTAAAATGTCGACATATCGAAAAATATTAAAATGGAGTCGACATCGAATATTTTATTAGTTTTAGCGGTTGCGTAAATGGAAATTTTGTGTATTCTGACGATGATAATGCTTGGACAAGCATGTAATTTACTGAACAGTAAAACGAGCGTGAGAACATAAGCTTTAATGGTATTAGCAACTGAAATCACTAAAAAACTTTTAAATAATAGTAACCTAATAAAATTCTCGTCGCCTGATCTGGTATATTAAACTCAGAACGTGTAATTATACAACGTACTCAATTAGATGTGGTAACAAGCCCATGCTTTGTTTGCTCTTAGTTACTATGTACAATATTTATTAGAGTTGTTCACAGCTAGAAATCTGAAGATGGTCTTATGCGTGAAGTGTCCGTCTGCAAGGTTAATAATACAATTTGAAAAAAAAAATCAGTACAAGTGGGCAACTTGATAAAATGAATACATATATCCAAACTGCTATACATGTTTGACTAACTAACAAATATGGCAATAATAATAATCCTAGTACTCCAGTTTTAGCACTTTGTGGTAGCTTTGTGACTAATTGTTCAAGACTATCAAAGAATACTATTTACGTTTCGTCGAACAATTTTAAACTTTTAAAAACAGCAATTGCATAATACGTTAAACATTCTGTTGATTTATTTTTATGCACGAAAATCGGCGGTAGTTCATATGGGACACTGAAAACGATATAAAATAAAACCGTAGTTTTGAAGATTGTAACCTACTATACACACACTCCGTTCGCCTCAATAATAACTATAGGTGCTATGAAGTGAAGATAATCAATTTTCTTCTTCATTATCTACATGTGACTTAAGGTGTTGTGCAGAGACATCCGGAAAATTCTTGCTGAAGCATTGATTTGGTCACACATAAATTACGGGTCACTTGTTTGGTGATGTAATAAATCTAAATATCTGTATAATACGTATGAGACAAATTAGATCATGAAATACATATGTAGCTTGTTTGGTTGAAACTGAAAGATAATATGACTGTAACAGAAGACATTCGTACTAAGCTTGAATATGGTTTTGCCAAGTACAAGTACACTTCGGCTTTGGATTTGGAAGTACACAACGAAGGATTGGCTTCAAAACTTGCATGCAACTTCCAAAACACCTTCGAATGATAGTCCAGGTTTGTATAACTCCATAGCCAAGGTAGTGCTGGATAGTGCTACGAAAGGGTTTTATCATAAATATGCCCAGGCAAAATCTTTTACGTGTATACTTTCGTACTAATTCCTCCGGCTTTAAATAATTTTTATTACGTCCTATAAAACAATAAATATGAAACACCCCGTAGGAAATCCTCAAATGTTTTAAAAAACAAATAATAATTGCGAAATAAACGTACTGATGCACACACATAATTGTTAGACACCCATTATATAGTTTAGCCAATCTTTACTAATTATGTACCCACAAATACACCATAGTTTGGTAAAAAACCAAAAATTCTTACAAGACAATATAAATGACATTTAAATATATGGAATTAATTTATAAATCAAATGGTTTTAAATCCTTAGAATTTACCTCGATTTGGTATGATGTGCCTGGCCTAAAATATTTATTCTGTTTAAGCATGACAGATTTGATCGAATCGGCTGAATCGATTGATAAATACTGCTGAAACCCGCAAACTACTTTTTCTAATTTTGAGAAAAGAAAAGAATGGCAAATAAGCAAGTAAATTTTGTTAAATCCAAGCTCGGCAAAAATACTAATGCTGCTGCTGTAAAATTGAATTAATCATATGTAAACGTAAGTAAAAAAATTGTCAGAGGTAACAAAAATGGGTGGAATATAAACTTGAACTTTTCGCGGTTTTATGGGATATTTTAAACTCCCAAACCAAAATTTTATAAATTGGCGACGAGTGATATTCAATACTGGAAAAAGGTTTCCTTACTTGTATTTTGCTAACAACATTTTCTAAACTTAAAAGTATTTTTGTGCAGCGGAATCCACTGACATAATTCAACCCCCGTTTCTTATTCAGTGCGACTCCAAACTCCAATACTTAATCATATGTTGTATTGATTAGTCCTGCATAAACTACGCAAGAAATTAAATATTCTTATTAAAACTATTTCATACTTTTTTTCATTCTATTTTACGGAGTCCTTAGTACAAGAATAACTTATAGTTACTGGCAATAAAGAAAAAATATTTCAGCATTATCGACTAAATAATAAAATATTTATTCCAATCCAAAAAATGCTTAAATAACGTCTAGATTTCCAATTCCATTGCTTTGCAAACTCTATCAAAATTAGTTTAGTTGCTAGTCGTGACGAAAATTTTAAAAAGATCAGTGGTGTCAACCGATCGAAAAAGTTTGCATGAAGAAACTTAATTTTCATTGTTGTCATCGATTCACACGCTTTTCTGATGATCGTTCCGTTTCTAGCATTAAATGGATCGTTCTTCTGGTTCACTACCAGATTTCGGTTTATATTTCGAACACCACTAATAACCCGTTTGCTTCTAATAAACAAAGTGGATGAATACTGTAGAACAAAAGTATATATGTTCCTGTCAAAACCACACCATTAAGAAACACTAAAACACCAATAAGGTTAAGATTTTTGTAATGACCCACAATTATATAGGAGCACAACGAAAAGCAGAAAATAGAACAAAAAATAAATAAGGGCTTTAGGGTTGCTTTGTGGATATTATTATGCATCCCACAAAGAATTTGTATATATCTATACTCCACAATTAATCTGGCACCATGGAAAAATGCAATGGCCTCTTTTGCTTTCCCGGAAACAAATCTTAATGCCACATTGAAACAAAATGTGGGAATTAGAGTGTGAACTAGCACGGATATTATTACAGCATTAGAAAATATTTTCATAAAATTGTAAACAAAGATGAAGATTAGTATCCTTCGTATAGACATGAGGAGAATGTGAGCTACACTAGCAAATTGGATTGGGAGATTATATTCGTAAAATCCGTATGGAACTGGATTAAATGGAACATTTGGAAAAACTGCACACGCCAGTGAATATGTAATAGCGCATTGAAATGATACATTGGAAAATATCCGAATTCCGATGGCAACAAATATTGTCGCTGTAATGGTTTGCACCTGCTTTTGGATGCGAGTTACATTGCAGTTTGTTAAAGAATGCAACAAATGAGTTTGCTTTTAATCGAAAAAGAAGTATTTTGGTTGCAACAATGAGAATCAATGCAGAGAGAAATGCGGCTGTGAATGTTTTTTAAGACGAATTGTTTCCAACATTAGCACGAACACAAAGCAATCCTGCTGACAGGAGTAAAATGCCAAGCTGGTACTTCCAGTCGGAAAGAAAGAATTTTTTATTTGGGAGCAACGTCCAGGAAAACGACTTCAGATTTTTGTTTATAATTAATTTATATGGACGCTTATACCTGAATATATTGAAACTTTCAACCAAATTTAAACACTTTTCTAATTCTTGAATCAAAACTGGAGGAATCATTTCGTTAAATGTATTGAAAGTGTGGTAATGTAATAAGTCGCCATATATTTGAAAGTGTGAAACTGATTCACCAGGACCCTATCATTAAACTAGCTTTATATATAATCCGTAAACGTATAGGCTTTGTGTTGTACTCAATAAAACTCTGAGGTGGGACAAGTGGTGCTTAATAATTTATCAGGTCATACATTTCCCCAAAAAGTTGGTGTAAATTATATATTTGTTTTTCACATTAAGTCACGTCAACATTTTCTTAATATAATTCTTAATTGCTTTTTATGTGAGGAAGAATATAAGAAAAAGGGATTAGTGGAGGAGATTTGAAGCGTGTATATAAATCATGCAAAAGTCAAATTTATATGCTAACACGTGAAGTGAATATATGTATATACATATATAGGTGAGGTAAAACTATACTTAAATAATTATATTGGTAGGTTGACGACAAGACCCACAGCTATTTATAATACGTGGCTTAGAGATGTTTAATAGATATATAATATGACACAGCATTTTGTATTGCTAGTTTGTTTGCTAGTTTAAGAATATAGGTTGTTCGTCTTTGTGGATTGAATATTAATAATTGAAAATGATACTGCCGCGTGGCTACGCCTGGAAAAATTATCATAGAAAATGCGTAAATTATTAGCAGTGAAATGATCATTTTTTTCAAATCTAGAACACTTCAGTTTTATTATAGAATTCGTCTTGTAGAACTAGATAGAGCTTATATGTGATTCCAGAATCCAATGTGTAATTTTATATACTATACGGATCCAAAGAGACCTGACAAGTCGCAATGGAAGGTTTTTTTGTAAAAGTTCAAACTCACAATCACTATGATGAATAATAATTCCAATCCGATTTCGTTTACAATTTAGTTTGATACTGGACAAGACACGATAGACAGAGTTATACTAAATTGTAATTGTTTTATATCTAATTTAACAAAATAATAAATGACGGTACACGTTTTTGGAAAAGTTAACAAATTTATTTTAAAACCAAATGTTTCCAATTTAAAAACGACATTAGCCTTCATCTGCTTAAATAATGTCATCATCTTAATCTTTAAAAAAAATCATTATTGTGGCCTTCTTGCTTTTCGTATGCAGAGGTTTCAAATCTTCCTTCTGCATATGGTTGCCAAATGCTTAATGATACTTATGAAAACTTTTGACAATCAAAGTGAATAATATATTAAAATGTCACACATCCAAAATCGTCTATATGTCTTGTGCTACTGCTTTGCAAATTCTATCAAAATTAGTTTAGTCGCCAGTCGTGACGAAAACTTTAAAAATATTAGCGGCGTTAACCTATCAAGAAAATTTGCATGAAGAAATTTTATTTTCATAGTTGTCATTGAAGCACACGCTTTTTTAATCTTCTTTCCATTTTCGGCGTTAATTTTGCACTTCGGCTGATTCAATATCAATTTTCTATTTGTTGTTTGAATGATTCGAAGAACTCGTTTGCTCCTCATGAATAGAGTTGATGAATAATGTAGAACAAATAGAATATAAATTCCACCCAACACAACGCCATGTAGAAACACTAAAGCACCAATAAAGTTCAGACTTCTGCCGTGTCCCACAATAATAAACGTACACAAGGAGAAACAGAAAATGGCAGTGAAAATAAACACAGGCATCAATGTTGCTCGATGAATGCTGTTATATATTCCGCAAAGTATTTGAATATTTCTGTATCCAACAATTAGTCTGACGCCATCAAAAACTTTAGTGACTTCCTTTGCCTTACGTGAAATAATTTTTAATGCGTGGTTGAAACAAAATGCAGGAATTAGTGTATGAAGCAGTACAGAAATTATCACAAAATTGGTAAAAACTCTCATACTGTTGTAAACGAAGAGGAATGTCAGCACTCTTTTTGTTGACACCAGAAGAATATGAGCTATATTTGGAAGTTTGATTGGAATATTATATTCGTAAAATCCGGATGGCACTGGATTCCAAGGAACTTTTGGAAAAATTGCACATGTGAGAGAATAGAGAATTGCACATTGAAATGGTGCGATTGAAAATATCCGTACAGTCAAAGCCACAAATTTTATTGTTTTGTCGTCAGTCATTTGCACTCCATTTATTTTCAAATGCGAGTTAAATTTCATTTTGTTAAAGAACACAACGAATGGGTTTCCTTTGAATCGAATAAGAAATATAACTAATGATGCAAGGAAAATCATCGTGGAAACAAATCCGGCTGTGAACGTTTCGTATGACGAATTATTGAGAGCATTTGCACGGACAAAAAGTAATATAGTTGAGAGGAGTAAAATGCCAATCTGATGCTTCCAGTTGGAGATAAAGAATTTTTTATTGGGAAATAAATTCCAGGAAAACGACGATACATTTTTATTCACTATTAATTTATACGGACATTCAAACTTGAAGACGGTGAACCTCTCAACTAAGTTTAAACATTTGTCCATTTCGAGAATCAAAATCCGAGGAATCATTTTGTCAATTTTTATTAGACCAAAAATACTATCCAGTAAAAAGATAAACGATTTTTACGTTCCAAGCCTCACACTAGTAATGTATATAATGAGCAAGTTAGGGAAAGAATATCGCTTTGTAATCAATACACCTCGGATACTATGCATACTATCAGACCATACTTTTTTATTAATATGGTTTAAATTATAAATTTGTTTTTCTAGCAAGACGTCTTGATTTATGGTTTAGGTGGAAATTGCTTATAAATAAAGCATGTGTATTAATCTTGCATAACTCCAGTTCCAAAACACAGTTGAGGATCAGACGTCCACATGGGGGCCATAGGACGCAAAACTGGAAGTCCAACAAGGAGGTTCTGTGGGACTTCCATTCTATAAGCTCGTTATACTCGACGGCCTAGGATTTTAAGACCCCGTGTCAAATAATTTTAAAATTTTGAATTAGCTAAAATACTAAAAGGTACATAACTCACTCTTTACGATTATTGACATTATTGATATTATAGCTTAGTTAAACTTACTTGTTAGACATGTTTCGCCATATGAAAAGTTTACTCTGCTGTGTAATTTTATATTATATCTGAATATAAGATTAAGAAGGTCCACTTTGACGTCCACTTCAAACGACTTCTAGCTGGACGTCCTAGGCTCTCCACATGACGTTGTTTGTTGGACCATGACTAGACCGACACAGGACCCCCAATCGGATGACTGATCCTTGATTGTCATAGAATAATATACAACGTATAAAATACATTTAAATAAATAATTACTTTGACCGTTGACGTCAAGAGAAACACCACAATATGTTTACCAGCAAACCAGGAACAAAGCTGTAATATTATAAGACGTATTCAGTTTTGTTGGCTTCTATTCATATAGAAAACAGAAAATAATTAATATTAATTTGTCTCTCTAGAAAGTAGAGGTAAAAATTCGCCGTCATATTTCAATTTTAAGGTTTAAATGATAGATATCAAAGGCGAATACTCATGGGAAGAAAAGCCATATCAAAGGATTAATATTTTATGATGAACTCCATTTATCTAGAAAAGGCAGTAAACCATTGTTTGTGAAATTGTGATCCTTTTTAGGTTATTTAAATTTTCTAAGCAAGGAAAGCCTAGTTTTAGTAAATAGTTCTGTGGGAAATGGTCCACCATGCATAAAAAGTTTTGACAATAGGGACAAAAGGGAAGGTAATAGCGACAACAGGCGAGACAATAGTGGCACAACGGGGGATAATAGGGATGAAGGGGGGACAATATGGACAAAAGGGGGGCAACATAAAATGTTTAAATCCATTCCCTCTAAAATGTCTGAATTTCCAATTCTACTGTTTAGAAAACTCTATCAAAATTAACTTACAAGTAAACCTACCTTGTGGGGCCCCAGCTTTATCGACGAGATATGGCGAGTTTTGTAGAGAATTTTACGCTGATTCTGAATATCGGAACCAGAATCCCAACCAATTTGATTTTTTGGGTCATTTGAAGGGAAGAAGATGGAGCAATA
>JAHZMV010006951.1:0-34301 GCA_027743765.1 Coecobrya sp. COE2
ACTATACGTATGTTAAGAACAGGACGATATCCTTGAATTTATAAAAAGGCTAGAAACACAAACGCACCAAACGGTGTGGATAATAGTGAAGTACATATAGTGTTTGTAGAATATAAACAAATGTATAGGTATACATAGTTAATCCTTCCTATTATTATATTTTTCAGAAGTAAACTCAGAAAGTTTTGATAAACGGGAAATACAATTTTGTCGTCACTACGTTGTTATTTTTCCTTTGTTTTATAAAGATTCCGAATTCTATACCTACTTCACCATTCCTATCGACACTTTTTTAAAGAGCAAAAGGAGAAAATTAGAAAAAATAGTAGAAAAACTTTGTTAATTTGTTTTTAAAGGATATATTTTTATATAAAAGGAACAAATATACAGTAGGAAATAATAAAAACAAGTTGACAATCAAAAAGTTGTGCATGTGTTATTTCATTAAAAAACAAATCACAGTTTCCTATCTACCTACTTAATAAATTTCTATGTGATACAGCACAAAATAAGGGAAACAAACGAGTAAGCTGAAAATGGTGGTTGGGGTTTAATATGACGATGACAGTGCGCCTCAGTGTGGAGGGGTAGAAGAATGGACCATGTCACATTTCGTTTTCCGCCTACATACTCTTTTGAGTACAACTTTAGTTTTTAAAAAATCAACCACTACCTTAGCCCATAGCTTCATGTTACTTTGTTACTTATTTCAACCAAGTGTAGATATTTAGTGTTGAAATACGATTTAAATATATCCCATTTTTTCTCTTCCTTTTCTTTTCGTTAGTATACAAGTCGTCGTTACTCATTTGTTGTTTTTTGTTCTTTCTCATTTCCAGATTTATCCCCCTTCTAGAGAATATAGTACACTTTTTTCATTGAAAAACTTTTTAATAACAACCACACGAGTTTATTATTAACGAGGGAAAAGAAGGAAAAAACCTGAAAAATACATCCGCTTTTAAAATAAAATAAAGGATAGTATAAAAATACGCATTCCAACCCAACACCATTTTGGCAATGCTGGTTCTGCAGTTCTTGGGTTGGGATGAGTTAAGAGAAGTACAGTTGACGGAAATAATCCACATTGAAATGTAACTTACCGTACCATATTTTACTTGGGCGAGGATTTTGGGGTTGTTCATATACAGGAATTTCCTTTAAACAGATATGCTAATGGGGCGGATTGCGAGTAGCACAGACTGAAATCATATTTGTACGAGCCCCTTTAAATTGTAAGAATTATATATATTTGCCCAAACACAAAAGAAAAGAAACAAACGGAAACTATACTTAAATCTGTTGAACTACTTGACTGGAATATTGGAAGAAAAAAGTACAATAAGGGATATACTATGAAATTAATCCAACTAAAAATAAGTACGAGGAAAAGAAAACGAGTGAGGAAGGAGGAACTTTCCCTTCCACAGCATTTGTTACACTGTATTTGCAGCTTTTTTTCATTTTGAACTCCTAAGACATTTTTTGCTTTGTTCAATGCTACATAAGTTGGATATTACGAATACTGAAGAAAAAAGTTACTTCGAATATAACTACTTAACACTCTGTCGAATTTAGTTACGTAAGCGTATATACAAAAAATACGACGGATCTTAATATCGCATAAGCTCTTGTTCAAAACAAGAAAAATATCACGGAGAAGGTTCGTTTATTTTTCAAGCAACTTTTTCTCCATTTTTCCCACTTTCCCGCTTAATGCTTTTTTGTTATTCAGTAAACAGAAAAACGAAAGTGTAGGGCCAAGGAAATTGGAGGACTTTCTAAGAGGAATATGGTTGAAGTGGCCACCATCGTAACGTGTTGAGCAACATTTTTCATAGTAACTTTTAGATAGTGTGGATGTGGAGAGTGGTTTAGCGGCGTAGTTAAATGGTTATGGAATCCTCCTTGAGTTTGACAAACAGTATTATAATAAACTGTCCTTGAAGATTCTGGAAGGTAAGGACACAATTAATACTCCTACTTTGACAGTTAAAACTTTATTAAAAGCAATGCAGAATTTTTACCAGGGTACTTCTTGAGCTGGAATAAATCGTAGGCTAGATACTTTGTGAAAACCTTATTGTTATCGTCGAGTTTTGTCCTATCAATTCAATACCAATGTGAAAGCGTTATTATTATAACAATTTGTTTTACATGTGATTCGCTAATAAACAAATCAGTTTACCTTGAAGCGTCACAACAGAAGTGTATAAAGCTCAATGTAAAAATAACTTTAATCTCACATTTTAGTATACCTTTTATGAATATGATAAACAGAAAATGTACATGAATATTATATATTATTAAGAATACACGTGTTACTTGGTGGTACATATTTTTGTTACATATACTTTCACTCTGATATTCTTGTATCATAGAGTTAAGAGAGTTTACATACCTTCAAGCAATCTTTGGATGGAGAAGATTGCAAAAATGTTTTTGTAGTGAATAGATGACCCCGACAAAACCTGACTCGGATACATTTTGGGGAATGGATGAAATGATTTTTTTTCTTTTTAATAGAATGCTGTTATTCATCGCTAACTTACCTCTCTCGTAGCATGTTAGGAATGTTATATCAGAGTAGTTCAGAATCGTTACCAAAAGCCATATTCTGGTGCGAAAATCGGAATTCTATCGTTTTACTATTCTGCTTCTGCCCTCTCCAGGCATTAGTATCCCATTCGATTACCATCTCATCAACTACGTAATCGTATTGGGTGGTGTGTAATAAAATCGCCATTTTTTATGTATGGATGGATGAATGTGAATGAACGAGTCTTCAATTCCCTGTAATACACTTTTCCGATACTCTATTTTGGAATTCTCATTCACAAGAAATAAAACACAGGTTGAAGTTGAAATAATGAAATGAGCATTCTCAACGTTCCTGATTCTTCTCGCTAGACGCGATTCAAGGATTCACGATTTACCGGTGAGCGTATCGGCGACGACAATGGCGGCGGCAGCAGAGTAATATTCTCCACTCTCCTCGACTCATCGTCAGTCAGGCGAATGAGAAGAAAGCGTATCATTTTATTGAGTATGGCGAATGAATAAAAAAGAGCAGTGCAATCGCATGCTATATTACTATCCCCGTCATCATCTTAAAACTACTCATCATGCACGATATGGTTGTAATCTAGCTCAAGCTCTGATTTCCTCGTTCACTGGGTATTTTTTCTTGCTCATTTTTTGTTTGTATGTGGCCCTTATCTATCTTTATGTCATCTATTTGTCTGGCTGTCCGCTTAAACGGCACACAAATAGCAGAGCAGCATTTTCTCATCACATCACTTTCACTCATTCCACACATGATCGTGATCAGCATTTCAAATGTTTTGCAGAAAAAAAATAATAGAAAAACGAGCGCAAAGGGAAACTAAGGAAAAGTAGAGGAGTGAGCAGGGTAAGGAAAGCAGAACAGCAAAAAAATGAATAAATATACACGCACACAAAGTATAGCTGGAAAAAGAAAACGGAATACGGGATTACTTTTTCGCATTCGCATCCATATATCGCCTCTTGTGCTTTTCTCTATGCGTCGCCTAAGATTCTTCTAGCCTTAATGTGCATCTTTCTTCTTTTCGTATCGCTTGTAAAGGAAAATCTACAGAATACAGCAGAGGACGGCGAGATTTATGGACCTCGCTCGAAAGTCAAAGAAGAAAGGCAGAAGCTAGACTAGAGAGAGATGGGAAGAAAGAAGGAATGATGTATGAATGAATGTACGTACTTTGGTGGAGAGTTGCGGAATCCATGAATAAATGCGTTACTTACTACCATCAAGTAATAAATATAATCCATTCCATTATATCAGCTTACATAACGGGTATGGTACGGCCATGGTATTTACGTACATTCAGCAAAATATGTCCATAACAAAAAACGGGTGGCGAGGTTGCGTTTGGTTCCATTGAAAGAGTGAAGTTAAGACCTTGTTTGCACTTTTACTTAATATAAAATATGTATCCACATAAATATGTATGTTTTAAGAATGCGTCTTTTTTCATGATTCTATTTAGTAAGAATGATATTGATAATAATAAAACTGTGAAAGTTGAAAGTGAGTGAAAGCAAGTGACAACTTTCGGGAAGTATATTTTGGTTTTCATGTTTGTGAAGTCTAAGAAATTCCACATTATAGAATGAAAATGAACAAGATAGGTCATCTTGTCGACAAAATATGTGGCAGAATAATAGAATTATAATTGTATTTAAAATGTGCACAAATACGTTGTCTAATTGGTAAAGTTTTCATTATTATTCTAATTCTACTGAATAAAGATATTATTTTATTTTAAAGTTCTGTTATTTTAAAGAAAATTTTAGGTTGAACATTTATTCCTTGTAATAACAATCTAAACCATGTATTGTCGTAGGTCCAGATAATATACCATTGACTAACTAATTTGTAAGTCCGTTCCGTACACTAACAATTGAAAATCATAATTATTGCATTTTTCTGCATGTGAAGTATTAGTGCACAATATGTACAATAAATATTCTTAATCACAATTCGTGTAAACCCACCAAAACTTCCTCAAACTTACAGTAGTAGCCATCTGTAGGTATATTTTTCTACGACTGCTACGTCTCAGTACCTGCGGTAAACAAAGAAATTTTCAAGTTTTCTGGTTACTTACTAGAAGCCGTTCCTTGTCGCATACACACTGTAGATTAGTACGCATGCAATAATTCTTCTGAACTTGTCTACATAATATTGCATGGCTGCTCTTTACTATTTATCAGTTACTTACAACACTGATGAATTCTTGTATTATTATTACCTATATAAGTATCTTGGGGTTCATGGACGAACGCTGTCATGAACTAACCTTTGGTGCCCATCACGAGTGCACAATGTTGGGAAGTAACTCTCTTTGAGAACTTGATCGAAAGTCGAGAACCACAGATCGTTAGGGAGAATAAGAAAACGGCCAAGATGATCGTTGTAGATATATAGTGTGATTATTATTTAACCGGTAACGAAGAACGAGCCAAGGAAGTTATAGGATGCATCTTGCACGTAAAGCTTCGGCCAACCTACATGCATAGGTAATATTATAGTTATGATGTTGCAACCGATTCATACTTCTTTGAGTCAACGATAGCGATCCAACTGCCAGTTCCAACAGCTCGATCGCATTTTCACCTTCAAAATCACAAGCTATAAATGATAAGTTGAAATAAATGCTAGGCATTGCGATTTATGTAGGTTGTTCGTTTCAGTGAAAATGTGAGTATGACATATTATAGAAGACCCAAAAGTTGAAGGGCATATTCTATATGGACTGGACGAATAATTAATCGTTTAAGAATAAGAACATGTCATTATTTTCTAAGCTTGTCTGCTCGTCTACTTTGCAAACAATTCTCATTTTTCTCGTATAAATTTACCTCCCAATTGTTGTGTGTCACTTCGTGTGATTGGCTGTAGTAATACAATACAGTGATGGAGAGCTAAGACACACTGAAGACATTTTCGAATTATATATAAAAATGTAATTTGTTTTAGGGAAAATAAATTAGAACTAAGTCAGTCTCATTTCGAATTTCAATTGTTTGTGCAGTGCCAGTGCAGACAGATTGGTTTATTCAGCTAAGTCGCACCTGAGGATACCGTCCGAATTATATGATTGATCATTTATTTCCTTTTTTACTATTGATGATAAGTATTGTATAATGCATGGATGATCTATGACGTTATATGAAGCAGCATATGTTTGTATATTTAATTGAATAATTGTGGACGCTATTTGTTATGCAATGCACAGATTTTTCTATTGTCTATTGAGTGATTTATATTTTAATTTTGGCAATCTGGAACCTACGAATACCTAGTGGACACTAATTATATGTTGAAAAATCGACTAGCTTACTAACTAAATAAATGACAAAATTAAAAAATCATGGTTTTCATAGTAAATTTTGAAATAACCAAAATGCAATTTCTGTGTTCTTCTAACCCATGAGTTTACTTTACATTATGCATAGTTTAGATATTTAAACAATTAAAATCATTTGAAAACTTATACATGCTAGATTTGGAATATCCGCTACCGTACTCTTTTTATACCTAGCATTGCGAGTTAGAATATGAGTCATATTTTATGACGCTGAGAGACACGGAGTTTCAAAAGTCAGCAGTACTACGCTGGAAAGCTACTACTATACAACAACTATATTTAATGAGAAATGGTCTTATCGCAGCTATCAGTTTCAGGGTTATCAGTAATAATAATTGTTTTATATCATCATATTTGATACGCAATTATCATGTACCTTGTCCTCAATTGACAAATTCACAAATTGGCATTATGAATTACAGTCATCAATGATGGAAGCATTTGTGATTGATATAAGACAAGCCTTAACTTTAACTACTACAGTTTTGCCAGAAGTGAGAATATGTATGTAGGTAAACTGTATATTTTTGCGTAGGTGTAAATAATAGTACCTAGATATCTGGAACGAGTAAATAAGTTTATTATTAAGGTGCTAGTAGAACTACAATGTATTGAAACACATCAACTATGTAACTACAATGTATGTAAAGTTAACAATTAATCGAAAATAGGGCGCATTTCATGAAAACAGAAGCAATCAAATGAGCAAAAGGGCATTAAAAGCTGTGCTTTTTTATTTAAACTGCGATAACCACGCTGGAAAAATAAAAATAGATTATTTAAAAAATAAATAAATAGTTAAGTGTGCGTGCGTTAGATGACCACTTACCACGTTGGCATACAAGCGTTTTCGATGTTAGAGGTAGGTATGTAATAGGTGAATGTCTATGCTAAACAATTTTACATTCTACATCTCAGAATACTTGCAAAAAAATGATTTTTCAGAATCTCAAATTAGAACAAAATTATCCAAATTTATCATAGCTTCTCACATCCGGTCAGTTGATGAATCTTGGCAACTGGAGTGAATGGAGACATGAGTACAGTCTCACTCATTATTGTACGATTTGTCACCCACAACGCACGCACGTGTACTACCAGAAACCAGCATGAGGGACATCAAGAATGACAACGTTTTTTACCTTTCTTCTTAATTATGCATTTATGAGTTTACTATGTTTCCGTTGAATTGTGATATGTGGTTATGCTCTTGTTACATGACATGCAATTACGAGCAAAATCCACTCGTTTCTTTATTTTCATCGTGCATCTTATTGCTCACCTTTTCTATGAAACCAACGATTCTCTTACAATTTCCATTGTTGCATTTCATGCCATTCATTATACAATTCCCTGTAATAACGACCTGTGTGCCTTTGCATTTCATAGTTTACTCGTAAAATGCACAATTCATACGCATTTAACATGACATGCAAAGCTGCAATATAACACGGGACGAATTACGATGCATTTTACGTTGTTGCACACAACAGCTTAAACATACATCATTAATTCATTAAAGTTGTTACTCTCTGCAATTCAATAATATACACAATCAGTATACAAAAGCATCGGAATACGTGTAGTATATTATTACTGCTGACTCTCACAACAAGCTTATCTTGCAACTGAAAAACTATACACTATGACTTTAAAAGGAACAAAATTAAGCGTATTAAGTGGGGAGACTCTTGGGAAGACTATTAAGGTAAAGAGAAAGAGCAACCATACAGCAATTTTTTATCCTATCCCAAAATGCAAAGCGAATACATTACATAGCCTTACACAAACTCAGAATTTTTTATATTTCTTTCTACTAACAGCTTTGATACTGTTGCATTGCATATACACCTAGACGTCCCATCCAACTACGTACTGTTCACTAAACCAACATCCGCATTTATTATAAACAAGAGGTCTTAAAAGTCCCAATTTATCGAAAGAAGCCCAACTTCTAGATACAAACCTCACCCGGGGCATTGTGAGATTGCCTTACAATTTCTTGCCTGCAACCAGCAGCCTGAAACAAAGTAGGATTCCGATATTGGATGCGTTGGCTTTTAGCACAGCTCATCACAGACAGACAACGAAGATGATGGTGTACTTTTTGTTATTAAAAAGCAGCTGAGTGAATATTGAACTAAAAAAGTGAGTAATAGGCTATACGCACAAAAAACCAACCCAGAGCTTTTGCATGTTAACAAGAAGGAGTTATATAGAAGCACGTAAAGTTACACATTTTATGTCCATACATGAAACAGTAAACCAATTCACAACAGAAAAGTGAGCAAGCAAAAAGTGTGAAAAAAGGACGATCTATTCATCGTGTGACTTGTGATTATTGTTGTTATTTTGCGTTCACATTAACTGCATTTGAAAAAATTAGGCATCTTTTTAAGCAGTAAGTAAGATCGTTATACTTTATTAACATAAAGCATTATTATACCTGCCTCTTCTGCTGCAGCTGCACTTTGGATTTACACTAACGATTAGGATTAGTGACTTGTTAAATTTTGCTTGTTGCTGACTGACTGAAAAAAAATTGCAAGTTTTTCTTGAGGTGGGGGTGCGATTTAATCAATGAATTCAAGTTTAGTAATAAAAAAGGAAATTATTTTAGTTATTCAGGGTGTCTGGCAATTTTTTTCTTTGTAACTGAAAACAGGTATTGTTGTCAAATTTAATGAATGTTTTAAGAAAGTTGGGATGATTGTTTATTGCTTGCTTTTTTATGGAAATCAAGAATAATGAGGGATATTTAATATTTACGTTTTTGGAAAAAATTCGATAATTCTGAGGAAATTTCATTGTTGTATGTGCGCAAATTTATAAGTCTGGCAAATTTGCAAGGTATTTATGGATTAGTATTTATTTGAAAGTTGAATAAGCTGACCAATTTTAGATCCTGAACATTTGTTCAGTGAACAATTTCAATTAATGTTTGCTTGTCTGATATGTAAATGTTCAAGCGAAGGTAATAGTGGTTGCTGAATGGTTAAGAATTATAAACATTATTATAGTACATGTTCAGATGATCTGACGTAATTTGTATTTTTTTAAATCATCAATAATGCGTACTGTATAAGTGATACATGAGGGGGGTTTCGCCTTTCGGGAAAGTCAGATTGTCAGATATCAAATTTTAATTGATGTAATGTTCTTTATTTTTCAGAGGTAAACATCTCAGACTGTCTAATTAGTGTGCAGCGTTTATCCACGCCTTGTATTCGTGACACGAGGAAGTGTAGTTGACTGCTGAGCGGGATTTATTTATGATCTCAACTTTATCACTGGAAAGCAGACCAGAAGGGTGAAAGCTGACGAATGAGTCTCACCTTTGAGTTTTCCCGTTTCCTAACGTGATTCCCCCGGAGGTCCTTATCAAGTGTGAAAGTCACTTCCTATTCTTCTGTGCTCCAAGATGGAAATGGAAGATGATATGGAGGTGGGCTTGGTCCAGCAGTTTAGCTGTCTGGGAACAACCGATAAAGAAGTTTTAGTGGCCCAGCTACAAAAGCTTGTTGGACCTCAGCTGAATACTTCGGCAGCACATTTCTTCTTGGATATGAATAATTGGTATGACACAATTTGAAAATTTGTTTAGTTTGTTTCGTTGTTGCAAGCGAATTTAAATGATGGTAATCATGAACGTTTATTTATTACAGGAACTTACAGTTGGCAATTGGAGCATATTTTGATTTAACTGAAGACTCACCACCTAGTACTCAACATAATTCTACTCCTCACACTAATGCAGCAGCCAGTCAGCATAGTTGGCACGATGATGAATGTTGGGAACCAGATCCACAACCGCAGCAACAGCCTGCAGCACCGCCAACTGATAGGAATGAATTCAAATTTAAAACGAATGCTTATACCATGTCCATAATTCAAGATATGAGCCTGACCGAAGATATAATCATCCCACCTCGCACCAAATTTGTAAAACGGTGGAAGATTCAGAATACAGGAAATTTAGCGTGGCCACCAGGATCCCATCTTCGAATTATTAGTGGTAATCGAAGTATGGTGGCTCAAGAAAAAATTTTCATCAATCCTCAAGTTCAGGTATTAAAGCTTAAGTTAACAGTTCTTTTATTCGCATCTATTGGTAAAACAGATGTAACTGTCTGACCATAATAATTATAATGGAATCTATGTTTTGTAGCCTGGAGAATCTAGAGAAGTTTTCGTTGAATGTTTGTCACCTGAATTTCCCGGAAATTATCAAACCTGCTGGCAGATGAGTACACCTGAGGGCTTCCTGTTTGGAGATGAGATTTGGGTGATTTGTAGTGTAGGTCAAGACATGACAGTCGATTTAACGCAGCAATTACAGTCGCTTTCTTGTGATAACAATCGTGTCAACTACCCAGTCGTTCAACTGATGAATCCACTCAATCACGGCAGTTCGTCAATGACTAATGCTCAGGTGCCAACTGCCGCAGCCGTGGGTGGTGAAGCTCCATGTGCAAACTCATCACAAGATCCGTCGACGGATATGAGTTGATCTGTCTTTTTAAGTTAACTTCTCAGTCAAAAATTTGTTCAAAATCCAATTTGCATACTGTATGCTTTTCGCTACTATAATTAACTGTTAGGTAGCAAAAATCATGTTACAGATATTATTCTCTGTAAAGTGATCACTACTAACATTTACCATAATATTAATTTAGTCATCGCTCGTTTGGTTTGTTGTTGCTTTTTTGTAAAGATGTAATTAGTACACTTGTCGCGTTGAAATTATTCTACCTTGTAGTGTTTTGTCATTAGTTGTAAATTATTCTTATTTCTGATTTGTCTTTAGTCAAGTGCTTGCTAACTTTATTTTTCAAAGTTCAGCTCGTTTAAGTAAACCCAATTATAAAGATTGGGTTGTGATTTTAATACTAATTGCTAGAATGGTCTTTGTTGTACAATGTACATAATTGGATCCAGGTCAGCAGAATTTTTGTAAGTTTATCAATGCATTTTTCTCATTTAAGCAGTCTGTTTTCACCATTCTTTTCTTTAAAATAGCTTACAGCTTAACAATTTTTGTTTTTCTTGAAAGCTAAGTATCTCTCGGCTAATGAGAGTAATCTAACTTAGTAATTTTGAAATAAAACTGTAATGATGAAAGTAATGTTGACTGTATAAATTTTTGTACTCTACTTAAATAATACTGCTGGTGGTATGTCGTAAAAAATCAAAATTCTTCCTACAATCGTTTGCGCAGATAATTTTTACATAAACTGCTGTAACCTCTATTTACCGTTTTTGTCCATAGTCCATCCACTCTCTTAAGTTTGGATTTTTATGGAGTCAGAACGAGGATTATAATGAAGGTAGAATGATATTGTGCTGAAGATTGAGATAGATATTAATTATGGCAATGTAAGGTACACACGTACGTGATACATTACATACAACGCACTATGTAAGTTGTTTGTTGTTGTTTGTTTAACTACATACTATATAGTTAATTAGGATATTAATTAGATTTTTTAATCATGTTTGTAAATTGGTTATAATTAACAAAGTTATACTCTAGTATTAAGCATATTATACTAATAATAAGTATGTAATTTAGTTTAATTCGTAGTGCATTTTCAATATAACAGTAAGTTGCATATAATTTCATAATAGATTTTAAAAAGCGCTGTTATGATGTATGATAAACTTATAAAAGTAGAAAGATGTTTTACAACAACTTTTGCCTGATGCGTAATATAATTTACTAATTTGGTCACTACTTTACACACACAGCTGTATTAAAATGTT
Organism: Coecobrya sp. COE2; assembly: GCA_027743765.1. NCBI lineage: Eukaryota > Metazoa > Arthropoda > Collembola > Entomobryomorpha > Entomobryidae > Coecobrya > Coecobrya sp. COE2. Next base: position 11,676 of record JAHZMV010006951.1, read on the forward strand.
TAAATCATTATAGAATTTATCAAGGAGCGAGAAGTATATTCTATGATGATAATTACAACAGAAATCAAACAATCTAGAGAAAATAAATAAAAATCGATATCGCAGTAAAAAAAGCTGGCAATGTATGACATGAATCATTAACGGATACTATCAATTATTTCTGTTAAATTATTATTTTCCCCTTCCACTCAAGTCATGTGAAGACTTTGGAAAGGATTTTCAACGAAAACAATCTAAAATAGGAATATGGTAACCACCAAACCAGTTTATGTCTACTTTACAGTTCTCTCTCTTTACCCTTTTCTACAGTTCTCTGTTTCACTATATTCTTCATTTTCCTCCACCATAAAACTTCTTCCAAACTTTAATATGAATAGCTCTAAAAATAGGACCAAGGCAAGGTAAATCCAAGAATCGCGTCCCTCTAGTCCCAGCCCGAATTGAAGCAGCCTTGCACGTACCCATACTTATCCTTTTTACAATCCACTGATTCCATGCATATATTAAAGTGCAAGCTATAAACGCAAATACGGCAACCATATAAAAGAACATACATGACAATATCTAAAATATTTAATTATAACCTCCGTTTAAGGTACCTGAAAATAGACGCTACAGAATGAAATTTAAGGACCTGAAAACAAAAAAAGCCCATGTACCTACATAATACCATGCAGCTAAAACACCTAACTGGACTTGCATGAATTTTACACAAAGAGAAGCTAATGCCATATAAAGGCATATTATATCTATACAGGCTACCTTATAGACTATATCCATTCATATAACAATTTTGTCCACAGAATACTCTGCTATCTATATAATCCTCTTGTGTTCATAAAGATGCTCCTCTAAACTACGCATATATACTACGCTTATGCGGAGGAATTGTGTTGAACGAAGGGGAATTGTAGGTAAAAAAGGGGTGCGTTATATCCTCCTCTGCTACACAAGCTCATCTCTTATCACCTCTGTTTGTAGAAAGCGTAGAGGCTCACCATCGAGTAGAGAGAAGCGAGCAAAGGTGCAGAGTGCGCGTCCGTGTAATTTTCAATGCATCTCATTTCCTTATTGACCGCATCACTGGCTCTACTACACATCGTCGGCATTCACTCTTCTAGCTTCACCCACAAACTTCCTCTTTTTGTTCATGTTTTTTGTGACAACTTTCACCAGAAAATTGTTCGAAATAAATTGTTTCTTTTAAAAACAAGGTTTCCTCCAATTTTTGATCACCGCCACATCATCGTTTTCTCAGGTAAGTTAGCTAAAAGAGCGTTTTTAATTAATTGTTTTAGAAATTTATGCACACTCCAGGCGTTATTTTTTGTACAAAAATAAACTCCCGTTTCTGCCGTCATATTTATCATCTGTGTAAAGTAATAATAAACAAAGTGTATATTATTGTGTTTTAGCTAGCATAATTTTAATTGCGTAGATAATTAAACAGGAAATTTGATGTGTTAAAAGTCAAGGTGTTTAAAATTTCGTTTTTTTCTGTTGTGTGATATAAAATGTTTTGTAATAAATAGATGCACAATACATACTTGAGTTAAAATGTTCGGAGTGTCGGAAGTTCCGATTCGGAACTGCTCGGGTGTTTTTATAGTGTATATTTGTGTAAGTAAATGAGAATCGGTGTATTTTGAGGTGAAAGATCGGTTAAAACACGGTTTACCGTAGTTCAATTAGTACAAATTTCGGTTTAAAACTCAATGCGATGTACTTGTACTACGTGGGTATAAGAAATTCATTACAAATCTCATTGCATTGTGTGCTAAGATAAATGTTATCCAGTTTTACTTTAACTCTGACAATGTTAATATGAAATAAAAAAATTGTGCATGGAGGGGATTATAAATGGTAATAGCTATTTAAAAGTATTGGCTCGTTAGTTAATTCTGGAAACATGTTAGTAAGGTATTGACAAGAACTAGAAATTTGATTTTTACGTAGTAAATACACGTAGGATGAAATACATAATTATTAGTTGTAGTACATGTCTTGAAGCTAAATTTAGTACATGTAAAGAAATTTGATTTTACGAGGAGCAGTGTTAATTGCGAATTTTGTTAGTGTCATAACTTGTTACTATAAATTTTCGCAACGGGACTTGACTTCTTGTCGTCTGTCTGTGCTGAGGATCATTGGAAACGCCATCAAATTTGCCATCGGTTTTCGAAACTGTGTCGCCGCAAGAAGCTCTCCGGAAAGGAAGGAACGACAGCTTTTACTTGGCAGCACTAATTGCAGCGAGGTGAATGACATGCCTTAAATTTTATACATTTTTTAATTATTTCTAATTACTTATCAATGCATTTTTACTAATTTGTAAAATTAGTAGAATCTGAGTTTGTCTTAATTTTGCGCTAAATTTCTTGTATAACCTAGCGAGTTTCTAAAAACCGTTGTTTAACGGTAAGGAAACGGTATTTGAAAATATATTCTACGTGTTTCACATTCCTCTTCCAATTTTATTTCAAGAACTGCAAATTTGTGTTACTTTATCGTTTTCTATTATTATGCAGTATTGTTAACCGTGGACATTCTTTAAGAATTTAACTTGAATTGTTTGAACTAAATACTTTTACTGGTTAGGTTATATGGGAAATTTATTTGCAACGTGACTAGTGTGAAAGTGCTTTATAAGCTTGATATATAAAATCACTCAAAACATTTTGTATATTTGCAGTATTTACATACATTATGTACAGTCTGTTACGGTTGTACTGACTGGAAATTGATTAATTGTTGAACTTAAACGTGAACGAATGTGTAAATTTGTTAATTATTATATCGATATTATTTAATGTACCTAACGTATTGACAAGATATATGAAATGAAATACAAAATCTTCCTGATATTTAGCCTTCGACTTAAGATTTGCAATGTGTGAAATATTTAAATATGGTAAATTAGTATTTTATACGTTTGTACGCTATATTACGTACTTGGGTTGGTAAAGGGAAAAATGGTTAAGAAATATATATTGTTACATGTAGAATACAATTTAATCTATTTATCAGCATTTAAAACTGGTGCCTGATGAGATGCTAATTAGTTGTGAACGTGTATTCTTATTTTAAACTAAATTTTGACTGAAATGGAAAAGCAAATCATGTTTATAAGATTTATATATTGGTATATGAAATTTTGAAAATTTGTCGTGCGCAAATTAATATGATGATCATGATTCATGAATATTGATTTTATAGTTTCGATTAATTTCAAGTGAAATTATTTTTGCCTTTGAAAATTTAGTATTTTAGAATAAAGTTCCCCTTTTCTGAACAACTAAACTAATCACAGTTGTACTCTTTTCTTTTTCTAATGGGTTATGTTAAGAGAAGCGAGCAGGCAATAGGTCCAGATATATGTACTATGAGCAATAACTTTGTAAAGGTTTAATTACTTAATTACACAGGTTCGTTTAACATGATCTATAAGGTCTTGAGTAGGATATAAGAATGTAGGTAGGTTTGAGCCTCGTATACTGAGACAAGCCGAGCTTTCAATGAATCCACTGTTGAGAGGGCGAGAGATATATATAATTGTACATATTCTTCTACAGGTTGAGTAGTTAGTTTGGAAATTAGGAAGACACGACCAGTTTGACTTGTGTCTTTCCAGTTGAGTTGATGACAGAATTTGATGTGAAACAATGGCATATTAGGTGTTGTTAAATATTTTTTTTATGTTTGTTTAAATATCTCATGAAAGTTAGCTTTATCTGATCTGGTTTTATATATTTTCCGTTGAAGTTTCTAACATATGTAGGTGCATCATTTTTACGAAGGTATATTTTAGTGGCCTTATATGCTCCATTGTAAATGCAATTCTTCATAATTAGATGATCATTCAAGCTTTATCTCTGCATTAAGAACTGTATAATTTGTGTCTAACAACATTTTTACTCTTTACGTTTAAAGGCCTTTCTCCAGCGTTCTCATGTTGATATTCTTTCAGTTTGACTATAATTTTTCCTATTGGTCTTTCATCAGCTCGTAACGCATTGAAAGTATCGTCTAGATTTTGTTTGTTTGGTTAGTTCCGTGTGAGGAAGAGGACAAATTTGATGACATGATGCTTGTAAGTACCTGTTCAAAATTAATTCCTATTTTGAAATTTATAATGTTAATGTAGCTATTGCCTCAGAAGAAAACTTAGGAATCCTCATTAGTCTCCATGTGTCAATAATATTTTTTCTTTTTCTTTTGATTATAGGTGATGTGAACTACTTGGAATCTTGTAGTATTCAACATTTCTGTTGCCATTTGTCTTGCAATATTTGAATTAATGTATTACATTTCTCATTATTGTTTTTTTAATTACAGTTTATAGCGATGAAAATGCACTTATTCCAAAAAATACATCCGTTATCGTGGCAAGGGTACCTGTTACGGACAGAAAAAAGTCGGGACCACCACCTTCAGCGAAGGAAAATGCTTCGGGAAGAGGAATGCATCACAAGGCTGTATTTCACCAGCAATCTGGAGCAGAAGTAGCAAAGGTAAGATTGAACAAGCATAAATAAAAATGCGTCAGTGTTAGTGTTGCAGCAAGTCAAATTGCTCATGTACAGTTTAGATTACCCTTTACACTCGACCTTTAATAATGAGATACGTAATCGTTTGAAATCTTTAATTGATGAATTGTTAGGGTTCTGACTTGTCCTCGATGGACCTTACGGAAGAGGAGAAAATTAAAGCAATGATGACTCAATCAACTGCCGATTATGACCCTTCTCATTATGTCAGAATTCGTGGAGCTAATCAGCATGGACGGGTTCCAGATAACTATCGATGTAACAGATGCAATCAAGGAGGACACTGGATAAGTCGATGCCCCAATGTTCCAGTACGTTTAATACTCTTCAGGCGAAATTCTAAACTCTTTTGCAACTTTTAAAAACTAATTTATATTTTTCCTTTTTACTATAGGTTGTCCAACCTGACGTAAAGAAAAGCACTGGAATACCCAGAAGCTTTATGGTTGTTGTTGACAGTCCGGATTTTCCAGGGGCTTTGATGACCCCTGAAGGTCGATATGCAGTTCCGGCTGTTGATCAGTACGTAATTTTGATTTTTAGTGTAATTGTAAATTCCATATTTTGAGTGATGTACTCTTGCAACTTTGCCTAGTATTGTAATGCAAGTGTTTTGTATTATAGTGCTGCTTATTTGGAGAAAAACAAAGGACAACAAACTGTGGAACAACCTGTGAAACCTAAAATTCCTGATGATTTAGTGTGCCCACTTTGTAATGATCTACTTACTGATGCTCTCTTGGTTCCTTGTTGTGCAAACTCGTATTGCGACGATTGTAAGTTTTGAATCATATATAATATCCAAATGATGAAATACCAATGAATTGTGATAAATTATATACATATATCAATGATTCTTTTAAAATTTAGGCATCCGAAGTTATTTGCTTGAATCAGATCACGAGTGTCCAGGATGTCACGAAAAGGACATATCTCCAACCTCATTAATTCCGAACAGATTTCTTAGAGGAACTGTAAATGCTTTTAAAAGCGACACCGGGTATTCCAAACCAGATAAAGTACCGGAAAGACCTCAAAAGTCACCACCAAAACCTGATCATCCGAAAGTGGACGAATCCAGAAAACTGTCATTGGATGAATTGCCGGATGATTTGTTTCCTCATTCTCCGAAAAAGATTGACTCTGAGACAGAAGGGGCTAATAACACAGATCCGGAGTCAACTAAAGGTATGTATTATATTAACGTTAAATTAATACATTGATGTGTATTGAAATACAGTTTTATTGTCTAATACATACATTATATGACTCGTTAATTTCCGTTACAGATTTATATGACTTCAATGATGGCTCAATTCCTTCTCCATTTGCTTCGCCTAAGCGAAATGAAGCAAAGGTAGAACCTGTGCCTACAGAACAGCGCGCTATACAGTCATTAAGTCGGTCATTTCAAAGTGGCCCGTTGCCTGGGATGATGCGAGGACCCCCTGGCGCTCCACCTCCACATCACCCCCCACACCATGTAATGCGAAAGCCGCACCCTCCGCCTGGTTCAGCCGGAGGTTCTGTGGAACCTCCACCACCAGGGTTTGATGTTCTTCCTCCCGGTGAAGATGGTTCTCACAGACCTCCGTCTCATGGTCCGAACGGAGGTTCTCAAGGCCATGTCAACATGGGGCATGATAATAGTCAACGGGATGGAGGACAACATATGTCAGGTCCTAATAGAGGACCTCAACAGTCGGGACAACAAACGCTGCTATCAATGCCACCAAATATTCCACCTCCTTCTTTTAATCCAATGCAACCTCCTCCGGGGTATCCAGGTGGACCTCCACCTGGGCATGGTCCTCCGCAAGGACCTCCAGGACTACCGCCTCCTGGTTTTGGTAATATTATCACTACCATTAAATATCGACGATACTGTAAACCACCAGAAATTTTTTTGTAGATCATTAAATGATTTTTTTTCTTTGAATTTTAGGTCCACCCGGAGGACCCCCGCCACCTGGTCCTAGTCAAAATATGCCTCCTTATCCAAACAGTTACAAGTGAGTTAAACTTTTATTGTGCATAGACATATTTCTTTTGCCGTATGTTCATTTTATAAAGATTCTTGTTTTGTTAAATTAGCAGCAGACCACCGCCACACATGAGCCGTGGTCCTCCACCGGGACATCATGGTGGCCCTCCACCCAGACATCATATGGAGCATGACGATTTTGGCAACAGAGGAAGAGGACGTAGGCCATATGGCCACGGAGGTCCTCCACATCGAATGGATGAACCTCTTAGAGAAAGAGAGGATGAGTCAAGGCTTGGGTAAATTTTTACTATCAATTTTAAAAAGTTGAAATCTGCAAAATAGCATCTATAAAAGTGCATTTTTGCTCATTTCGCAGTATAATCGACGATCCATTGAAAGAATTCGAGCGTATAATGCGTGAGAAGGATCGTAGGAAGAAAATGGCTCAGACATCTGGTGCCCGAAAACGATCAAAATCGAGATCATTTTCACCTGTTCCCAGAAGGATTTCACCCTATCCTCCAAAGCGATCCAGGTCACGATCATTTTCAAGATCCCCTTCACCCAAGCGCAAGCGACCTCCACCGGGACCCAAACGGCGCAGGTCGTACTCAAGGTCTCCATCACGGAGTCCTCGCCCATTGCGACGAGTTGGAAAATCAAGGTATGCAGATAAAAATTGTGACATTGTAGATGTAGTTTGGTTAAATAGGCAAATGAGTAGGAATATGTGTTTATTTATACTTTTACTCTATTTAGGTCCCGTTCAAGAAACCGAAGCATTTCACCGCCGCCTCCCCCTCAAGGTAAACAACAATCACAAACCTTAATGGCAATGTTATTATTATTAGTCATCAAGTCATCATCAAAGCCCTTTTTGCCACGATGTACATTTATCCATCTACATAGTCACATCATGCCACTCCCATTACAAGAGTATTCAAATGAGAAAATGCAAAATGAGAATACTCAGAACTAGTAAAACTGAGTTAGTGTTAGTACAACATATTAAGTAACTTTACGAAAGTAATAGCTGCATCATTTTCGTCATTAATATCAGACTGCATACCATACTTTATTTCCTTGTACATTAAACGAATTTTAATTCGCGGAATCCAGTCATTTAGGACTTCAGCCAGTAGATACTTCCATCATTAAACAAAGCATTTATTAAGAAAAATCAATTACATAGGTATATGTCCAATGTTGGTACTGTTGAATTCAATTTTAAAAGGTCCCTGCCCTTCTTGAAACAAATACAGTTATTTATATATTCCCTTGTACACATATTACGTTTTGCTGTTCGTTTTTTATATTTAGGGTACGGCTACTCTGCGTCAAGTTTTCGCTAGTCAATATTTAGTGAAGCCGTAACTGGCAAATATTAAAAGCGTGGGAAATTTAATTTGTGCCCGTCTTTATAACCATTTAGCATAGGTACTTAGTATTGACGAAATTCATACAAAATTAACAAAATATTTTTAATCATTATATTAAGTAACATGATAAATTACTTCCAAGTTCACGGGAGCTTGGGAAATAACTGGCACCGAACCCAAGAGCTTTTTTATTCTGCTGGAGAATGAAAAATGCATAATAATTTTTTTTAACAATGCATTTTGTGTTCATAATTACAGCTAATGTTACTGTTTCTTACTGTTAAAAATTTACCATAAAAAAGCGGTTTGCGGTTTTCCAACTTCTTGCTAGAATCATAAAATCTACGACTAGAGATACCAAGATAGAAACGACACGCATCATTCATGCCAACATAAGTTTGTACTCCTTGTCAATTGTGTAAACTGGTCGGATGATACCTATGGTTGCCTCAAATTTTTATTTTATTTGCCAATCGATAGTACTTTGTCTGAAACGTCCAAATCCAAAATATGAAGTCCATAGGTGCCACCCAAAAAAAGTTATGGCAGTTTCAAAATTTGAAAACTTGAAATTTTTTCGTATTACAAACGTAATATAAACATGGCCTTATAACCCCCATATAAATGGGTTTTAACCGTCTCAGAATTTTATTTTGAACAACTTTTATTCTGTAAAATTTGTCTCTACGATTCCTAGTTTTTGAGATTTTAAAATTTTTATTTGTGGTGAATATTCGTTTCGTTACTTTGAGACCTAAATTATGTATTTAGGAAAAACCGTACATGGAAATTCTTACGCGACGAGGCGACGGCCTCGCCGGGATTTCAGGCCTTCAAACGGAGATTTTGGCAAAAGTAGGGATATTTTGAAGAGAAATTGGGATTTTTAGGAAAAAAGTAGGGATATTTTAAAAATTACGTCCCATGGACATTTGTAAGAAATTCCAAGTACGGGAAACATCACAAAATGCAGGACCTCCGTCAAGTATCTTTGAAATATTTAGATCTCGTAACACAACAAACATTCACTACATCCAAAAAACTGAAATTTTTCTAGGTTTTCGAAATTTGAAACCTCCATAACTTTTTTTCTGGTGCACAGAGAAATCTCATATTTTGCATGTAGGCGTTTCAGACAAAGTACTGTCGATTGGTAAAATGAAATTTTGCGGCCACCATAGGTATCATCCGACCTGTAAACTCATTTAGTGTCACTATATCTGGGTACAGGATCAGGATGGTGTTACATACCAACGTCATCCACACGATGATAATTTTACCATTTAAAAATTGCACTATACGGAAAAACTGCACTATGAACCACAGTCTATCATCAATAGTACAGCAATACCTGTCTAGTTAGTGCATGTGGAAGTACGTAGGTGGAGCTGATAACAGATGTTCCTTAACTGGGACGTATTTCCAGGCGGGTTCTGATAAGTCAAATTTCACAATACCCTCTACATTCTTCATTGAAGAGTCTTCATCACTGCAACACTAACAATTGTTTTAATACAAATTAACCTAACTACTAGTTCTAGAAATATTGACCAAATACCAATTTACAATTACTTATTTAGTAAAGCCAGGTCCATGTTTATCATATAAAGCAAAATCATAGCTATATAGACGAGGGACTGCATAAATTTGTTTGAACTGTTCGCATAAGGCGATCCATTATTGTGATGTTTGTTTGTTACAGGTAACATCCGACGTTCCCCACGAAGGGCGCCACCTCAGTATTCACCTTCTCCTCCGGCAAGATTCGCTAGGAAGGAGAAGGACGAATATTTTGATGGTAGAGGGAGGGACAGATATGATGATCGGCCACCGAGGTTCCCGAAACCTCCGTTTGGGGCTAGGGATTACGACAGTAAATTTGATAATCCAGCATCAAATAAATATGATCCCTTACAACCAAAGCATGACATACAAACATCCCATAAATCTGACTCGCAACGGCCTCCCATACGACCTTACCATAGCCACATCACGCATGGAATCGAACATGAACAGCATCCGCCGTTTTACAGAGACAAAGCGATTTCCTCCGATACGAAGAAACCGTTCCAAGATTTTGATCCAACAGTGGCTCCGCCCGCTACTGACAATGCATCAGGAGTGCCGTCGTTATTGGACATCAATGTTTCGCATCCAAGTGCAAATGTTTATCATATTAGTACGATCGGAACTGGAGTAAATCAAGAGCATCGACCTACAGCATCCGAGTTTGAAAAGTCGAGGAGAGAGAGGGAAGCCGCAGTCACTAAACCGGCGACAACGATAGAAAGAAAAAAATCTGCCGAAGACGAACATGATCACGATAGCGATAAGGACCATCGCCATAAAAAGTCCCCGGTTGGTAAGAAACACAAAAAAGAGAAAAGGAAGCATAAGAAGAAAAGCAAGGATGAGAAAAAGACGAAGAAACGAAAAACATCCAAAGATGAACGGCCAACAGATGGCGATAAATCCAGCGACGACGATGCCGAAGTCGATGTTCCGTACGAGGGAGCTGATCTAATCCCTGTCTTGGACGCAAAACCAATAAGCAAACCTACTACAGATACATCTGTTGGTGAAGCACTTCCTGAAAGTACGTTCGCCGCTCGACAAACTGCGCCATGTGACTCAACAGTTAAATCGCCAGATAGAGGCCACGACACGGAAGCTTCCCTAAGTAAATTTGAGCAATCCAATACAACGGAAAAACCAGAACCAAAACGTCGGGAAAGCCAATCCAGTGCTCCACTACAAGCACATAAAGATGGATCTAATGCCAAAACTATTGGTGAGTAATTTACTTTTATTTTACAATTAGGCTTTAAAAGCATACCAGCATTTTTCCATAATTACCATTTTTAAACTTTACAGTAACAGCTCCAGAAGAACTTCGGCTTCCTACCTCAAAATGGGATGAATATGAAGACTACTTAGTTGGAGGTGAAATCGCAAAGATCGCTACGACTGATCACAACATTCCTCTTCCAATTACTGATAACAGAACTGGCGATCATGAACGAATTGTTACACCTGACGTTATAAAACGAGCAGAAAGCCTCATATTTGAAAAGCCTGTAAAACCTTTATCGGATCAAACGAAACAAAGCCCAGACGCGAAAGAACATCCCCAGGTAGCATCATTGCGGGATTCAAAACCTACAACTGATCTGACAGGAATACCAAGTTTATTACAACCAATTAAACCAGATAAATCAGCAACGGTTGTCGCTTCTACTGTATACAGGAAATCTGCAAAGGACAGGTTAGGTTCGAAAATTACTGAAGATGAAGCGGTTTTAAATGTCAACAAAGTTGTAGAAACCTCAATTTCTGTCAAGTCAAAAGTATCTGCAGTAGGTGAATCAACTGATACATCCCGGCGGAAACGATCGCGGAGCCGTTCCCCATATTCAACTAGTCGGTATCGTAACAGATCGCGTTCACGGTCATTGGATCGTTTGATTAACAGAAGCAGGCAATCTTCAGAGCGACAACTAAACCGTCCACCTGAACGAGACGTTAAATCTCCTAGACGCAGAGAACGAAGGCGCTCAAATTCCCGGGAAAAAAGGCGGTCAGTTTCCAGAGAAAAGCGAAACCAGGAATCGCGAGATAAACGATCGCCTCGGCCAAGAGAGAGGAAACGCTCTACTTCACGTGAGAGGGCGCAGAGGTCGCTGTCAAAAGGAAGTCGTGGCAGGAGGTCATTGTCTAGAGAACGAAAACGGTCGATATCCAGGGACCGAACTAAAAGAGCTTCATCCAGAGACAGGGATAGAAGACGTCCGATATCTAGAGAAAGAGATCGAAGGAGGTCAAATTCAAGGAGCAGAAGGGGATCTCGTACTCGCTCGCGTGACCGTAGGCGGTCCATATCCAGACGTAGAGGAAGATCTAGAAGCCCTCCTAGGTCACCGAGAGATCGTAGACGAACTCCGTCAAAAGAACGTGATCAAAAATATAAGCGAGCCAACGAACATGTTGGCTTGAAAGAGGAGTCTGATATGTTAGGTAAATTAAAATATGTACAATTTCCACTCGGCTTTCTCCATCACACAACTCATGTCATTTAGTAAGCATAAGAATTTTTTGGATTATTTATATTTCTGATACAGATAAGAGGAAGATAAATGCGCCTGAGAAAAGGAAGGATGCGTTTTCCCGCTCAAACGAAGGTACTTCAATAGCCGACCAGAATCCAAGTCCAGAGGCGAGAGTGTTTCAGCAGGCTGGAGGTGATGGATTTGGTTCACGTGCTGACCAAGTTTTTTCGCCTACATTAAAAAAGCAAAAAGGGCGGATTAACATTAAATTAAGCTCTATTTCTAAAACCGAGCCTCAACAAAGTGGCTCATCCTCCAGCGATGAAGATCATGAACAACAGGGCGATTCAAAACTTTCGGATTCAGGTGAGATTTCTCTAAGGTCAACTTTAGTTTCGAGTTCTCAGTAACAACGAGGGTACCCGGGCAGACTACATTACATGTAATGTTGGTTCTTTGTACCATAGCGCCATCTTTACTTGATAGGGCTAAACTGTAGACATTGGATACGTAAATACGTATAGTTGAGTCACGGAATAACTTACCGACTTGGATTGACAAATACAGCAGTAGTTCTTACTTTTAGTTACAGCGAATTTTTATTAATATTGCTGCTGTTGTATTTTTGCCTGTATGCTAGTAGTAGATTTTTCTATTCGAAAGTTGCTCTCCCATGTGCATGTACAACGACAGTGATCATGATCCGGATTGGATGCTGTTTTAAGATTAAACATACATTTTCAACTTGATTTGATAATCCTAACTCTACAAACCAGGGTGCATGGTTTTATGCTGGCGCTCATGAACGTATGAATGTCTCATGAAAAAGAAAATAAATGCTAATAATTTTTAATTTTGTTCGGTTGACAATTGATAGTGATGTAGTGATCATACTTCTATGTTCATTCTCTATATTGCTTTCACGCAGTAGTATGTAAGAATACCTTTGAGAATAAATTAAAACATTCTCTTTAACTCTTGTAATGGTATAATAATACATAAAATACAGCTAGTGTAACATTTCTAGTTCGTCTAATCTTGTTGGTGCTATTTCGTTTAGTTGCGATTGATCGTATGGTCTTCTAATTAACGAATGCTTTATATACATAGCTAAATATATTTATGCAATTAATTTTACTATGTAATTGAGTATAATCATAATAAATTAGAAGTATGTATTTGCATTATTTTAGGATACATATTATATCAATTTTCTTGCAATGCTTTAATTTCTAATGGCATTAATTTCATGAACATTACTCTTTCCCTCCCTTTCACTTCTATCTAAAACTTTTGAATGCTATGAAGGTGGCTTGTGACTAATCATTAATATGGCAGTGTGGCAAACTGGTATCTTTCTATTACAATTTGGAAGTATGTATGTTTGTATATATGCTTTAGATATTTTATGAAACATCTATTACGTACTGTATATATACTAATTATTCCTTTTTCCAGACAAACGTGTAATTCGCGAAGAGCCATCCTCCACAACTTCAAAGAACATTTCGCGTCCGGTAGTACAAAGCACGGTTAGCATTGTCAATGCTCCAATTACTTCGACGACTAAAGACAAAGAGAATAAAACTAAGACTAAAACTGGCGATGGTTAGAACTTTTAAACTAAAAAATACGGGGACCATGCTCCCACTTTTTAACAAGCTTTGTCTTGTGTTTCTTTTGTTCCGGGAACTATTGTATACTGACGATACCATTGGTTGAATGAGATTATTGCAAGGATGCTAATATGTTCTATCCGAACGGTTTTATGTTTACAGGTGTTCCCGGGGAAGATGGCAAGCGGAAGAAGAAACGTACTCATTCCCCTACATCGACAAAGTCCTCGTCCTCTTCAGATACCAAGCGAAAGAAAAAGAAGAAAGACAAAAAGAAGAAAAAGAAGAAGAAGAAGAGCAAGGAGTAATGAGCTATCTTCATATCTGTTCACTGATTTATAAATGTTTTTATGTAAATACCTGTTTTGCAATAGATTATTATTAACTCGAATATTTCGTGAATTTGATTGATTGAATGGATTTATTTGAATATATATAGTGAAAACTGAACAACTCGAAATGTCGATGCTTTTTAATGTGTTCATAAAATTATTCATCCAACGAGTAATAAAGCATACCCAATACAATACAACCATTTTATATAGATACATATTTTTTTGAAAGTTAAACTCTGCTGCTTTCACTAGAATTCAATTTCAATTTAAATCATTCATCTCAATTACCTGTTTTAAGTGAACCCACAATTTCCTTACTTTACTGAAATCACTCAATTCTGTTCATGTAATGCTGCTGAAGTATTATGTTGTGTCTGTCCATTTTTGATCATGATCTCATTTTCTCTATTCGTTTAAAAGACAGCGACAAGGCAATACAACTGCATTATATAGGACATTATCATTACTATCCCTTCTATCCCCGACTATACTACATTTTATTGAAGCTAGTTTGGTTCCGAGTTTCGTCTCCAAATATAACATATACAGCAGACACGAAAATGGTGACAGTGACGTTCATGATATTGGGCATGGCAATTTAGCCTGTCACAGAGAAAGTGTTGTACATCATGTTTTTTGTTCACGGCTCCTGCTACTCCTGCTTCGGTTGTCGACTGGAAAAGAAGGATGAAACTCTGCCATTCCAGCTAGTAGTCTTCTATGTTTCATCTAGAAATAAGCAATATCATCATCATCTCATATCGTCATTCAAAATACATCTTTCCATCTCTCACTTCTCTCTCTCTAGGTGCCAGCTTATTTCTTGTAAACCCTTTCTTCCCCTTTCTTCGCAACAGCAATCTTTCAGCCATTCCATTTTCGTCTTCTTCTCCAGCACCACACCAAGCAGTCCAGTGGTAATGGGGTTTTCTCTGGTAAGTAGCAGCATTATTCCATAGAGAAGTTCAACTACCCACAATAAAATTTATGGAGAAAAGATGTGAGCAGAACAACTTCAGCTTACACACAGGGAGCTCTAGATACGAACAGAATAAAAGCGGTATTTCTGCCACTCTCTGTTCACTGCACACTGCTACATTACAACTTGCTTCTGGCTCTTTGGCTCCTTCTCGAACATGTACGGTAAATCCTGTTCGTAGGTTTACGCGAGTTCATCTTGTTGTGTTGCTGGAGCAAAGATTTGATATGATGATGAGCTTCTGCCAACAGCAGCAGCGAAAGGGAAAGCCAGAGAGAAAGTTATTTTTTGAGGGAGTATGTACCAGTGAGTTGAGTATTACTTACTTTTTTAGAAGATACTTATGTTGTGTAAGCACAGGAAAGTGTGATTTTTACACCTAAAAGAAAGCAAAAAAGAGAAAGCTGTCGTCTTTCTCCTTTTCCTTTAAACAGGAGCAGCATCTTTTATATCCTCGTTTTCTCTGGTTTGGTGACTGTTGTGGTGCCGTTGTTGTTGTATTACATATTTTCTCTGTATGCACGATCAAGCAGGAAGAGAGTGAAAGTAGGATTGATTACCATAAAAAGCTCTGTATACACGGCCAAAGGAACGAAAACTTATCGACCAATGAATCTTTTTGTGGACGAGGGAGAAAGTTGGATGGAGAAAGTAAGAAAATGAAAGTATGAAGCGGACAAAGAGTTAAACTTTCAGTTTGTCATAAGTGCCAAAAGGGAACAGAACAGATATGGGTCTGTTGTGGTTTGGCTGGAGCAAAAATAGTTTGTAGCTTGGCGTCAACTCGCTTAAAACATCTCTTCAAAATAGAGAAATGAAATTTAAAAGAGAATCTGTGGAATTTTACGGTTCCAATTATTGTAATAGAATAAAAAAAATATAGGAAGACCTACAATGTGATACTAAAAAGACGCTAGTATTGACTTTGTTGGTGTTTCCTCCACTGAAATATTTTTTGAAACAAAAGCTGTGATGACGTTGTATTCTAAAAGAGCTCGGAAATTACTTCCGATCTTGACGGTGCTCATTCCGTTGGGTGCAATTATTTCGTTGGTGAATGTAGCCATATGTATGAGTACAGGAAGCTGGCTTCACTCATACGAACGTATTCCAATATCCAATTCTACTTCCACACATGAAGAATTTCTCATCAAAAGGACCATTTCAGGGTTGTGGCACATTTGGTCGTTTAATCTGACGGAGAAGGAGGTCGCCCAGAAGCACGAAGGTAGTATATAATCAAACATCAATAGGATTTAAAGCCATGAAGACTAGAATCATAAATGTGCAAAAATGTGGATACCTATGTATCGTTTATGATCACCGTACAAGTAAGGGACTCTGTAAACGATAAATTGATGTCTGATTTATGTATGATTTTCCAGTTCCAACTGAGCATATGGAAAGGATGACAATTGAGTATTTAAAGCGAGATAAATACTTCTCTGATCCGAATGATTCAACAAACGCTATTGCTTGTAAGTAAAAGAAGACATTTTAATGCTAAATACAAATATG
Organism: Coecobrya sp. COE2; assembly: GCA_027743765.1. Lineage (NCBI taxonomy): Eukaryota > Metazoa > Arthropoda > Collembola > Entomobryomorpha > Entomobryidae > Coecobrya > Coecobrya sp. COE2. The sequence goes on from JAHZMV010006951.1 coordinate 28,083, forward strand.
GAATGAGATAATGGAGAAAGTTTATTTTTTACAGTATCTGTGACAAGTGCTGGTCCAATTTTTATTGTTGCTTCCGCATTACTTCTAATCGCTATCCTCTTTGCGCTTTCTGGATATCAACGACAATGGCGTGTAGCAATTTTTGTGGCTGGAAGCATTTTCATCGTTGCTGGTAATAATTTTATACAGCATTTTCATGTTATGTATACCTATATATCACTCCAGTCATTTTACCAGAACCTATCAGCATCTAAATTTTGTTTGTATTTTGAAGGTCTTATACTTCTCATTGGACTCGTTGTTTATCTTTCCGTTCTGCAATCGGAAATTGGTCCAAAGCTCCGACCACGCAACTCTGTGGAAAAGCCGCTTTTTAGTTACACCTACGGCTATAGCTTCATTATGGTGGTGGTTGGCTTCCTGGCCACGGAACTGACGGGAATTTTTGCAATTTTTTTCTACATGTACTGGCACCAGCTGGACTGGGCTGAAAAGGCTGCGAAAGAGAACCAATACTATCATCATCATCACCACCATCGGCATCATAGTAGCAGTAGCGGAAACAATTCTTCCTCCAGAAGTAGGCTAAACACTGCCTGTGAACAAACCATCAATTTGGAATGGTGTCAGCAAAGAAGCCGCCGACCAGACAGTTTACCCCTACAGCCAACTTCCAGTGGTAGTGGCTGTAATCATCATCATCATCACCACAGCATGGTGTCGGCCTGCGACCAACATGACGACTCTGTGGATCTTTGCAAGGGCCATGAGCACTTAAGTCGGAAGGGGCTTTCATATGATACCGAGTATGACATACCTATCCCACCCCCTCCCCCACCAGCTTCAAGCCTTCCTAGAGATTATACCACGTTAACGTCGTGCTCAGATGATAACTTTGTTCCAGATGTACAAATGCATTCACTTGGAAGGTCAAAATGCAAAGACAGGAGAATTACCCCAGTTTAAAGTGGGGTGAAATTGTTAATGAATTATGCAAAAGGCAAGTTTTTCTTTGCTGGTTAGTTTCTCATGTAATAATGAATTCATGATTATAGTATGCTAACTTCTCCTTTCTTTGCATCTCTCTGTCTTCAGGGTAAATGGATTTTTTTCGTAATCCAAATTAATGCATTGTAACACGCGATCATGAAGATCGATCATATTTTTTACGCTATTTAGTTACATTATTCAACTAGGCAGTATGTCACTGCAGAGAAGATTGGGGCAAAGTTAATCATTTTGATTTGTTAACAACGTAGTCCTACATTGTGTTGATTCATTGTGTAACTAAGATTTTGTTAACAAAATGGAACATGAGGTGGGATCATATAGGCTAATATCGGTAATTGCACTAATCTTCTTACCGGAAATACGTAGCAAATTCAATCAACTGACTTGTTTACTTGTAGGTGTGGTTCGTATTCAAAATTTCAGAAACATCCATTTGCCAGTATATATTTCAATTTGCTAGGCATCTTATGTGGAATAACTTAACAATTGTGTGTATTCAAAATCATATGAACATCACTTTTATTTAGCACTATTTATATAGCGATTATTTATTTAGTAACAATTCTTCAGATCGTCTGGCCCAGTTTTCTGTCATGCATGAATTAAGAAACTTTTATATGCTACATATATGTAGTTAGTTGTCTTTCGTGACTTTGATTCATTCATTAAAATGACATTTTCGTGCAGCCGCATAAAATGTGTACTAATTTCCGTCACGCTATGTTGTGTGTTTAGTATTTCCAAAACCTCACAGGGCCCATTTACTCATTTCCATTTTCGTGAAAGTCGTTTTTATAACATTTGTCCTCTGAAGCTTGCACTAGAATTTTGCACTACATGCTAATATGACTGACGACTACGACATGATATAACCACTACTGGGAAGGGCTAATGCTAATACCTATGTATTCAGCTTCGGACCATCTTCCAGTTTAACCTGCGTCCTCCAATTCAGTCCTCCATTAACCCAGCCAGACTTTTTTTCGTATATGCAAATGAACATGTACTTCAATATACATACCTGCTCTTATTAGGCATATCTAGCCAGCTAGTTAGAGTTAAAGTATATGCTTTTTTGAGTAAATGTGTGTATCATCATTCATATCTGACCCAGACGCTACATAAATGATATTGATCGTAACACTACTTAAACACGATAGCTTCATTTGTATTTGTCAGTCAATTAATCGTGCAAAACATCACTAAAATGTTCATCACTATTTCCACTGTAAGGTGGCCGGGTATTCACGATGAAGGAATCGTATATATACCCGAGTTTTTTAAGTTAAGAAAGGTCAAAATAAATTACTGTGTCACCAACACCAACATAGTGATGAACTAATAATTACAATCCATAATTACTATAAATGACTCAAATTCTTGGTAGGACTAGTTTAGCTATGTACATATTACATATATGAGATTAATTACAACAAATTGATCCCAGTATTCCAGTATTGTATTTCGATATAATATAACATATTATGTAGGAGGATAGGATGTCATCTTCAATATGAGGTGGGTGCACCCTGTAAATATTAATTGCTGCATATTAATACAGTGTATAGGTTTATACTTTACAAAATATAAAGTTATAAGAGAAGTATGTATATGTACCACCTATCAAAAATCGGACAAGTGTGCACAAAGTTCTAGATCAAATGAATCAGACTAATACATAAACGAAAAATACTTAATTACAATTACCATTATCATATACAATTCTTTGAAAGAGCAGGAAGCAATGTAATGAATCATTCTAGGGTTTACGTGCCCGACTCTGATATAATTATAAATATGGGGAATTTGTATAATTATTTGGATTTTGAGACCATGCATATTTTTAGATATTTAGAGCTCTAGTGCTGCGTCTCAAGCAATCATTGTTTCAGCAGTGGTATTATAAAACTATTGTATACTCAATAAATAATGTTGAATCAGAGAACATGAAAAAGTAAAATAATATTATAGTATTAAGTATTGTGGTTGTGTAACATGGAACCAACAGCTAACAACTCTAAATGATAAAATCGGGTGCACTTTGTCTGCCTATGGGACATAAGAAAGTGTTTTGATAACAAATTTTATACAAACCTGTAAAAATTACATATTTAGCAAATATTAAAATGGTTTATGTATGGACTAATGATAACGTAACTATTATAATAAATTATATTCAAAAGATACTAAAGTAAATAATATAGAGGGAAATGGATGGTAGTGGTGTATATGAAAATAAGAACATGATTGTCTGATGGATAAATGAAAATAATAAATAAATGCTTGAATCTTTGGTTTATGTAACATAAAAATCGTGTCATTATAAATATGATCTTTTCTTTTCACAGCATGGCAAACGGGTGATATTTTGAACTGTGAAAGTCGAATAGTTGATCTATAATATTAGTTGCATCTTAGATTGGTAATTGCTTAATGTTTTATTCCAGATCTTATATTCATATCGGGCATTTTTTCAGCACCGTTTTGGATGACGATGCATCGGTGGATAGTAGACAATTAATTAATGGGTGTTTATTTAGTTTACGTCATACTGCCTTACTTCAATAAACGTTGTTACTACACCATACCCGAGTGCATGGATATGAAAAGAATGATTCTAGCAATAGGTAATAATAATAAAATACGCAGGCCGATTAGCAGCACGATATTTTACTTTGCAGCATGGCTGAACGATGCACCTGAATTATAGTATGTGCCGTTAGCTCTGTATGCGTGCATGGTTTATCTTGTAGAAAATTGTAAATACAAAATTAATCGATTTTATTATAATTAAATTACAACTTGTCTGTTTATGTATTATTTATTTAGGTATTATCCTGGATCGGTTCATTTTACCATAATACAGCACACTTTATGGCCTTACTATTTCAATCTCGTCAGTCCGTTCATATTCGCTATACCATCTAATGCTGAATATGAGATTGCTTATACATATACCACCTATGTGACTTCAGTTCTCAATTCCCTTTTCGAAATTAGTCCAATAAGAAATCTTGAAATCTTTAAAGGCGATCTTTATATTTTTGCCATAGATTAAAAGCACATATTTCTAGCAATGAATTCCACTGCTTTTATACTTTCATTAATGATTTACCAAGCCTTAAATTTATTCTCAGTGACATGTGACATGAATTCACTTTTAATCAGTCGAGTCAGAAAAAATTATAATGAATGCATATAAAAAGAAATTCCTCACAGCTACGTTTCCTCGTTGTTTGCAAATTTTGTTCTGTTTCCATCAAGTCTATCGAATCGTAGATCATTCACCAAAGCTAAAAAGTATCGTCATTTTGTATTCCATTCCATGGAGTAGTAGTTTGTTAATGATGTATTTAGCTGCATCGTGACATGAATATTTATCGCTTGCTACACTGACAGTGGGATACAGTACATGAGATTCAAACACTTGTGAAATTATGATTCTCATTAATGATTATTAAATGGAGTAATGGGCATACGAATAGCGAGCAGTCATTGTCACAATTTCATAATAATTTTTATAAGTATCTATTAAAATATAATCAACAATGATCCGTAAAAAGGTCTTAGCAAACAAGTGTCAAAAAATAGCGCAAACAGCTAGTATGTCAATGTGAAAAGTCCAAGTGCGTATGACTGGAATACTAACTGTAAATAACTGAATTAATTTTAAGAAATAAATGTCAATATTTGAGCCTTCCTAAACAATTGTTTTTAAAAATCAGTCAGTTTTAAAACGGTTAAACATGAGCAGCAGAAGACAGACAATCTCATTAATTCATTTTTTGTTGGATCTCTTTCCACAGCAAACATAAGATACAACATAAACACAAACCCTGCCTTACATTGAATGTCAACGATCTTCAATCTTTCTTGGTAAAATATAAGTGATTAATTCGCTTGCTCTAGCCGAATAATATGCATTTTATAAAGAACATTGCATAATCATTTTAAACTACATGCTTAATATCAGGGATCACACGCACAGAAAGAAGAAAAGCCATCATCATTTTGTCATAACTCTAGCATCAGGATAAATCCATTGGACTGACATAAAAATTTTATATCCAAAGAAGAAACATTCATTTTTAATGCTGCAATCAGCTTTGATAACAGCAAACAAAACAACATTACAGTAAAACTCTGTGACTGGAGTCCAGTCACTGGACTGAGTCTCTTTGGTCTAGCGACAACAGAGTTGTAAACTGTAAAGAGGGTTTAAGAACATAGCAAAGGAAAATTAAGTGGACATCATGCATTATTGCAATCAGACATTCATGTATTCATATATATTATACCAAGCAAGTGTGGAAAATTGTTCAGAAGATGCATATATAGAAAGCCGAATACGTCCTATTATACTATGATCCAAGACATGCCTTCAGAATAGTGATTATAAAAAAGTTAAATTGCTTAAGCAAAATATGTATTACGATGAATAATGTTTATGTATTATTGCCATTATGTAATATGTATTATTATAATTTAAGAGACAAAGCGTTTCAAACCGTCATCATGAAACTGTACGAATCAAAAGCATAATTATATTTAATGACGACAAGTGTGCTGACTCTGAATATTATCACCAACCATGTTACATAATAATCCACTTTACTACTTAAATCAGTACCTACCACATACATGAAAATGCTTCTTTCCAAGCCAAGTCACAAGCGACTGCATTCTTCATTCCATTTTATTTCAATGCAATGCTTACAAAGTAATTAATTGTCAGGTCTAAATATAACACTACTATCAATTATATCACCCGGTAAATCTATATAACAAAGCAGTAGTGATTTTGAGCTGAGTGGGAAGGGTGTTACGTGTTTAAGTCAGGGTTGAAAGTCAAACTTGATCGGATAATATTATTTAAAAGACAACGAAATGAGAAAAGATGTAAAATCATTGGTTTGAATTCTAAAATACATCCACAAATAGATAGTTTTAAAAATAGATGAACAACGGCCCAAATTGTTCTGAGCTATGTAGTATAATATACTTTATAGCTCTGAATAGCTAACATTATTTACATATATTACATTAATTACATACATATTACTATTAATGTGTTCTTATGTCGTTTTAACTCCGTCTTATAATGATTATATTTTACATTTCGTTAGGCATAAAGTTGTGTACCTAAACTACATTTTTTTCCTACTTTTTGACTCATTTCTGACCACCGGCGCCGTCAGGCGCCTGCAT
>JAHZMV010006952.1:0-12318 GCA_027743765.1 Coecobrya sp. COE2
AATAATGTCAATTATGGCGTGTTGTATGGCGATTGCAAATTGGAGTCGCTCTTCTTTGGCTGATTAAGAGCAATTTTAGGTTCATGAAATCTAAAAAATCCTTAATTTCTAAATAATAAATTAGCTATTTATGTAACCAGCAAGTAGGCATATGTACTCAAATTAGATTTTTATCTCGCTAAAAAAGCTTCATCACGTAACAGAAACAAATAATATGCATATAACTACTTATTTTAGGTACTTTTAAATGTTTTAATACTACAGCAGTATTACTGCTTTCCAGCAAAACTAAAGCTACTTTTCTGTTCCGACACCACTCAGGTCAGGCTTGGTCAGTAAAAGAAGGATAAGATTTGTTTGAAGAGAACGAAGATTGAGCAATATTATGTTTGTATCCAATCCAACGCCAAAGGTCATTGATTACCGATACCATTCATTCAATTCAACCCAACACATATTCCGTATTTTATTATGAATCATGAAATATTTGTATGCATTCATGCATATGTACGCTTACAATTATAGCATACAATGTTCAAATATGAGCAGATAACATGGAAAGTAGGGATTATTCCTTTAAACGTTGAACATAATATTATGGCTTGCCATTAACATTCATGTTAATCTCAAATTCATGCCGAAATTATTATTAATATTAAATTAATTCCTCCTCCCTCTCCCGTGTTTATACAGGTATTATAATTATGTAGTGTTTTGTGTTCTTTTGGTTTCCTGTCGACACCAGTTTTTGTTTTCATTTCAGCAATACTTTAAAAAATAATCATCTTATGAATTCCGGAAAATCTTACGTCTCCGCATTGATGGATCCTGGAAACTAAACAACCAAGTCAAGTTCTATCAACGTCTAAATAAAAAAATGCCTGGTCATCACGGTGGTATGCTGCCAAGCTTTACTAATAAATAAATTGTTCTGCCGAGCATATAATACGTAAAGTAAGTGGTTGTGTTACATGAACCGAATGAAATTTTAAAATTTCAGCGGAAGAGGACCACCACGATGACGACTTGCTCCACTCTCGTTGTGATCAGATCGACAATTGTATTACATGTGTAGCAGCAATGTGTAACTGGTCAGTAAAGAACAATAACTGTACATGGAGTTTTGACCTGCTCAATGATGTGTCGTTAATACACACCATGGAGTATCGTCACTGTCCACCCTTAAATTGTAACTCTATTCAGTCACCCTCGGAGACTACTCCCCCACCACCACATCATGACAACTGGAACAATCCAGTCAGTTTAAGCTTAATGCTCCTACTAGCCGTCTTGATTGCAGCGAATATTCTCTACATAATCCGAAAAATTTCCAAGCGACTTGTGAAAAAATACGGGATAAGTAGAAGAAGCAGGGATCAGTTTCCACTTTCTGAGGCGGAAGCTGGTCTGCAAAGATATTAATGTAATTTATGGCATGGGTTACCGGAGCAAGTAAATGTAACTGAAATATCTATGTATTTGTTTCGATTTATTAACATTTTCTATTTTCCATTCACAGAATAAACTTAACCTGTCTCGCTGAACATACCAATAATTAAAATATAAACAAAGAAGTGAGCTAAGTTTAGTTAATAAATAGAGTTCCCATTCAACTACACCACTGGGCGTTTAACAGTAAAGTACTACATTATACAATAAACAAAAATTTATTATGGCAGAAGTAAATAAAAAATGAACCTCTAGTCATCTTTACGGTTTTTTAGACGTGAGAGGTGTAATAGCAGTGGAGGTGGTGATTCAGGTGAAAGTAGTAGTTAAATCTTGTACACACCTCAAATTGTCTCGCCCAATACCGTCTCACAAGAAAAGCAGCCTTTTCCCCGACGAGAATAGCGGGCGCGTTGAGATTGGCGTTGGTGATGACGCGAAGCACACTCGTATCGGCTACACGAAGCCCTCTTATTTTTCTGACCCTTAGTTCAGAGTCCACAACGGCGCCTGTGTCGTTGACCTTCTTTCCCATGGCACACGTCCCACTGGGATGATAAATGGTCATTGTGAGTTGGCGAATATAACACTCAAAGTAGGCGTCGCTTTTGAACACCAACTGCTCACAACCTGGGAAAGGATTTTCTGCCAGTCTGGCACCCAGCTTGCGATAAGTGTCAGTTTTCTCGTAAAGGTCTACTATAAACTTGACCGCTTCTTTCATTCTGACAATGTCGTCAGGATGAGTAAAGTAGTTTGGCTGGATGAGTGGTTTCTCCCATGGACTCCGACTGGCAAGTCGTAGCTCTCCTATGCTCTTTGGCTTGCCAAGCATTACTAAAACAAAGTTGGCGTCACGTCCCACGTGAGGACCGTAATATTTGTGAAGAACCCCTGGCTTCATTCCCATGATCCGAGTGAAATCATCGGCGAGGGATCGGTGCACACCAGAATCCGACATAAAATAGCCAATATCTGGCCAGGATGGTTCTGGAACCAGGCTACTGGAAATGAAGCCAACTGCGCTGACCCCCGCCAAGGATGACATGGGACCTTCTCCGTTTTTCATGTAAGCTTGAAGCGCGTTTAAATTGAGATCCCGGTCGATCAACAGACCTTTGGCACGCATGGTGAAAGGGCCAACTAGCGTGGTCACATGATCCTGTAAATTCTGCCCTACGCCTGGAAGATGCACTCGACAAGGGAGACCAACAGAGTGAAGATGCTCCCTGGGACCGATACCTGATAACATCAGCAACTTTGGAGAGTCCACCGCCCCAGCACTCACTATAATTTCCCGTCTTGCTCTTGCAAACTTTTCCATTCCATGACGCACATAAGTAACGCCATAAGCATGTCGACTCCGGTCCAAATGAATCTTAATGCCACGAGCGTATCTGTAAATGACTAGATTTTTTCTGTGCTGGATAGGTCTAATGAATGCCTCATAACTGCTCCATCTTCGTCCGTCCTTGAGCGTTGCATCCAATTGGCTGAATCCTGCCGACTGCTCGGCATTCAAATCCCGTTCCTCGTAGCCCATCTCCTTGGCAGCTGCAACAAATTTGTCGGCGAGATAAGTCGTCTTCAACTTGCCCACGTACAAAGGTCCTGTGTGTCCGTGATAGTGATCTTCGTCTTCTTCCTTCCCCTCCGACTTTTTCTCTTCCCTCTTCCCCTTTCGCTTTTCATGATGATGGAAATTGCCATGGTAGTGACCTATTTTCCTCCATGGCCAAGCAGGAATTGTTCTGAGGCTCTGTTCTGTACTGCCAGTCTGTACTGTCTAGACGCTGAAGATAGACTGCCAAGGAGGGAATGGATGTGAGGGGCGTCGGATCACCTCCTCCTTCCAGTAGCAGGACGCGATGATATCTGCTCAGTCTATTGGCTACCACACATCCAGCCGAACCGGCACCAACTATTTCATCAAAAGCTCTGTTATTTAAAAACACGCTTGAGACAAATTATGCATTTATAATTATTTTCAATGTAATTTACCAATAATAAAGTCAAATTCCTCGACATGCTTCGGATCGTAAAAATTGGGAGTTTGACTTTTGAGAAAATCGCTATAGTAACTCATCGCTGCCATCATAGCAACCGCCGTCGGTATAGACATGAACGAGAGACGGGTTACCAGTGGCATGGGAAGAGCTGCCAAATTGATACCTCCTTCGGCCATCTTAATTAGGTAATTTCTTAAAGCTAAAAATAACTACTCACTAGCAAATTGCATGGACAACTTGTTTTTTTCTTCTTCAAAATAAGAAACGCTTGTAAAACAAAACGCACTGTAAAAAACTCCTGTCCGCACACACACGAGGCGCCACACTGGAGCTCAGTTTAAGCTCACATTCCAGCTCACAGAGAACACTGATCACTGCTGCCATATAAAACTAAAAAGTTTATTATTTTCCGTCTTAATTTTTTTACTTCCGCTTCTTCCCTTCTGCAAATAGTGTCAGTCGCACCAAGTGTTTATAAAATGGGGCTTACGCATCATCATAAAAAGATCGCCGACTCATGCCCGGCAATGAGCTTTGCAAAAAAAGATCATTAATTGGCATGTTTGTTGGAGAGAAAGTTATTTCTTTGTAAGCCCACCCAACCGAGGATTTTGCTGAAGCGTCTTCGTTTTCTTCGCCGTCTCCTTTGTTGCTTTCTTCTACTGCCACCACTGCCGTTGTGGACGTGAATAGGCAAAAAGTTGGAGATGATGATGATCTCTTTTGTGAAGATGCTGTTGCCAGTGATGGTCCTTGAGGGAGGAGGAGGATGATTAGCACTGATGCTCCACCTTGTTAGTATGCATGACATAATGGTGACGAGTGAATGGAGACGAGAAGGGAGCACCAACAATCATATAAAATAAACGACGAATTCTCCTCTCTGTTTAATCACCACCCAAACACCTGCAATCTTCTATCTCGGCAACACGAATATTATAATTTGTGCGCTATATAACCACACGGAATGAGGAGGATTGATAATGACTTGATGATGCGTCTACTGTCCTTGTTACGCAATCCATGAAACGAGCCTCTTGAAATCCTTCACATTTTTTCACTGTTGTTCGTTTCTTGCTGCAGGAGTATACAGTGACTGTCGCGGCTGGAGTCAGCCAATCAACCCGGCTCTATTAAAATGATCTTCACCATTTTCGTTATCCATCCAAAATGCAGGTCCGATATGGGAAAATCTCGGGGAAAACATACAAGAATGTATCTACTGAATGAAACTGATTACGACATATTTTTAAAAGAGAAGCTGTGCAGGGGAGAGTGATCTGCTTTGAGGTGACTCGTTGCACAATCGCAACTGGCAAGCAAGTGTAATAATAATCAGAGAGGTGGTTATTTGGGACGAACGAGGAAGAAGAAAAAGAGATTCACTTTTTCTTGTGGGGGGACTATAGGTGAGGATGACGATGATGATGATGAACTAAATTCTTATTTTTTCAATGCGAGTTGCACTATAGCTTCAGCTTTTACTACCCATGACCCAACTGATGACGCCGCATCATAATCATGTTTTCATGTCTGAAGAAGGGTCGACCAATATAAAATGGTCACTTGGTAACCACCACACAGGAGTAATTTTTTTCAGGTGAAGATTCAATTAGCAGCAGAAATTACTACTGCGCTAACAACAATATTACTACCACGCGTTGCACTTTGTACTTCACATGAACAGATTGACCATGTGTACTCGCGCGCACTTATCACCCTTATCATTATGTAATGCCATGGCAATGGCAAAAAATTGCAAGAAAAATGGAGAGTCCAAAACAACAATTCAATTTCAAGATCTCTGAAGGTTTGCTCTTGACAATATTTCCTTAGAGGAGATTAGCAAGTGAAATGGGGCGAAGAAAACGAACAAGCGTTAAGATAATTGAATAAAGATGAGTGTGTTGGCAGTGGTGACGATTTCCAATGTCAGCGAGAGAGGATTAAAATAAATGTAATGAGCACTAGGAGAGCTAGAACCGTGTGCTGGGAGTCATCTTGTCATGGTCAAATCAGTCATTTGCCATGCCCTTAGCAGAAACAGAGGTTTATCGCATCTTCTCCCGATAACCGTTGACAACTGAAGTATGGGAGCAGAGACCTTTGTGCTCCTCAGCAATCAATCTTGTACTCGTCAACGCGTCTGTATTTTTTTCTTCCCATCCCTTTGGCAGTGTCTCTAGCTTTAAAAAATTGTTTGCTAAATTTAGACCACTATCATAATATACACGCGCACGCAATATTTGCTCCTACTAACATATTATGTATATAGGAAGCTAAAGAGCAAAATGACACAGAAGCTAATTATTGCTGAATAGTAGCAAAAAATTCTAGCAATAGATAAATTTCATATATAATATATGCTCATTACGACACTAGGAAATTAATGAAGGAATTCTAGTATTTTTTTATTATTTGCTAGTAGCACTCGCTAGAAACTAGTAAAAATCGATCAGTGGTATCTCTGTTCAAGAATATTCTGCTCTGATGTGAGGTTCTTGTTGCGTAACAAAAAAGGAGCGAGAGAGGGTCACAGCTCGGCATAAGGCACAATTATCCCTGCACCATTGCACACTTCAAACAAGCGTACTTTACGTTGTCTTGCGTGGTCACCCTTTCAAGTTAAGGAGTTATAGATGATGAGGAAATAAAGCCAATAAATGTGTATAAATATTTCAACAAAATTGGTCGGTCAGTGAGCGACAAAGAATATTGCCCCAATATTATTATAGCATCATGATCCGCACTGTCAAGACTACATTCTGCAGAGTGCAAAAGTAGCAAAAGGATTTTTGTGAGACGCATGATAAGACTACATATATATTTGACTTGTTGTAAAAGATCAGGAGAGATGCCATTAAAAGTATTATGATTATTAAAAATTCAAATGCTGCTATTGTTATTTAGTGTTTGTTACTCAACAACTTTTTAGGCGGTAGTGTAACTTGCTACCGTTGCTCCTGCTAATTTGCCCAAGAAAACGTTCATCAAGTAGACACGTACGCCACCTTAAAACGACAATGGTCAAAAGCGAGTGCAGTAGACCACTGCATTGTTTATTATTAAACAATAATATTATGTAATGTAAACTAATAGGTAGTAAGTTTATCATGATTGCATATTGCTGTGAGCGGTCCCTTGTGTGTGGACATGCATTCACAATATACACCTCTTACAAATTCTGCTCAACTGCAATAAGTATACCAATCTTTTGCAATAATATTTTATATTTGCACTGCTGCTACTGCCGCCGCCGTGTGCTCTTGAGTAAAATTTTAGCGAGTGAATACAAAAATTCATATAAAATTCGTCAAGTGTGAGTTGTAGAAATATATAGCGTTTTGAGTAGTTAATTTTGTAAAGAGATTGCTGTTTACTTTGTGAGGCGTGAGTTTGTGCTGTGCTGCTACTCTTTTGAGAGGAAGGCTGATAGGATGCAATTTGCAGTATATTACATACCTCTCAATCTCCTCAACTCTGCATTCTTCCACAAGATTATTAGAGATGTAATGGCTGACATGGCAACAGCAGTGCTTCCTTTTTTGTCTATTCACTCATTCATTCTTGGTGGGTTGAAGTAGTAGTAATTCGATAAACGGCTATATATAAAATGGGAAAATTAAATATATTTTACTGCTTAGGTTGCTCTCGGCACTACCTCTTTTGTCTATGCGAAAAGAAATGGAGCGGCGCACGCGAGCGAGACTCGCATAATTTTTTGGCATTTCCGTTTCTGATAAAATATTATATAAGAATAAGAAACGTTACAAGATAAGTCATAAGAATGTAAAGCATCGCGCCAGTCAGATTCACTTTGCTTTTTATCTTTTAAATTCCCTGTTAATTTTTTTAGGTAATGAGCAAAGAAACACGAACAACAATAGAATTGGCTAATTACTATTACAGCATACACATATTTAACTGCTCTACATGATATAACCGTAAGGATTAAGACATTTTTGTTAATCGCAAATAAATAATATAAAATGGCATAAATAGATTATTGTTGGAGAGCATGCAATCCACCAGTGTGCAGCAGCTGTTTTATGAAAAAGCATAATCTCGTCTTCATCACTCTTTCATCACGTATATAACATTTGATAAGACGTCACTCCTTTTTTATCGCCTGATTATTACATGATTACTATAATAATGAGATGACTTTGACTTTTACGTACCTAAACATACCTCCATGTTTCATTACTACATTTTGTACAAGGTAATTACAAACCTAATTATTGAAAATTCTAATTTATAGAAAAGTAAAATACTTCTCTAATACTCTGTGGGAGCACACGGAAGCATTCTGTAGGGAAAGATGAATTATATCATAATGCCCCATCATTCAGAGTTTTACAGTCTATCTATAAATTTGACTATTTTTATGAGCGACTATTATCAAATCAATGCTTATGTATTATGATTTAAAATCCATTTATTATGCTTTTGTTCTCTTGTTTTATGACTTTATGAGCTTTCCGTCGGGTAATACGGAGATGAGAAAACAACAAAGCAAACGAACATGGGTCACCGCCAGTGTTCAATAATAATATGTCATTGTTACTCGTGATTCGCTGTAATGAAAACCGTACATGGGTAGGGTTACCGAATCCTGTTACCCAAGTTACCTTTGTAATATTATTTCACTTTTGATGACTGCTTTGTTGTTTGTGCGAAAACGATCTTTAATACAAAAACATAGGCTGATGGTACCAGCCTGTGTGCGGTGATGATCAAATATTCCACTCTGCTTCCACACAAATCATGATTGTTAGTTTTTCATGATTAAAACATCTATGAATAATACCATGTATTTAAGCATGCGACTTCAGTATTGCATTTCCTGTCAGCGAAATCAACTGAAGACGTCGCTTGTGCAGTCAGAAAGAAAACGCCTCCTGTTAAGGACTAAAAGGCAATATGGCAACATTTTATTCTTGTCACTTTGGTTCCTGGATATTCATCTTCCTGACACTCTGCAGTTTGCACGGTAATTCCCATTCATTTCTTAAATTCATGCAAAAAATAGCAGTATGTGTAAAACGTTGTTCATGTGTTCACAGGCAGGAGTGATGCCTTTTTCTGGTTAAGATCCAAGCCCGTTTGTCCCCTGGGCTATGTGGAGGTTCGAGGTTGTGTTCCAACCGATAATCTAGATGACGGAGCCATTAAGCCGCTTGGAGGACACAATCCTTCACCGCATCATCCGCCCCCACCAACCCAGTCAGCGGCGCCACCACCACCATGTCCAGCAGGATCCACTTTCTCCACCGCTGTGGGCGGCTGTGTTTTTGGTAAATCGCCACCCGCCGCACCCAAAAAGCCAGAAGGAACACCTCCACCAATGACCCTCATATAAACTTGATTGCATCTTTGTGGCCACTCGTATGTAAATCCTAGAGAAATTTCAAACTATTGCAAAAAAACTGAATGTAATAAAGAGCATATTTATTTTTATACCTATGCATGTATTGCCATATTAAAATCTTTGCGGAGAAATATCGACCACTGCTGAAACGTAATGATTCCTGGTGAATCTACATTCTCCTTTCTTTCTGCTACCCCTTTCATTAAGACATCGGGGCATTGTGTCCCCACCGCTGTTACTTCCATTGTTGTTTCGACTGATGAGCTGTGACGTGATGTGGTTTCTCCGACAGTGCTGAGCAGCTTCACTGGAGTCTTTCCATCGAAGGGATTGAGGGAATTCGCTGGTAAACTGAGAAAGAAGGTGGCGCGCATCAGATCTAAAGGTTTTTGCGCGATAGTAGTATATCCAAAAGTTGACAGCCGAGTTCATTGCAATTGTGAGACTCCAGATCATCCACATCTCGCGGTGGAAAATGCCCCAAAAGTGCATAATGACAAAGGCAATGGTCGGCCAGAGGTTACAGCAAAGGAGAAGAACCACCACAGGAGTGAACATGCGAGCTGCCTGAAGCTCCTTTCGCTGACTGCAGTTCATTTGCTGGCGCTTTTTACACAACTTTTTCACCTTTTTGTAGGATAGGTAGTTGAAGAGTAGGAGAAGTGGAATGGGAATCCAGTACTCGATCTGGTTATGAACTCCATGAAATGTGGACTGCCAAAAGGAGTGAAGTCTGGTGGGGAGGTAGATGTGGGTCAAGTGTCGTAAGCTAGGGATATCCAAGCCGCCTTTCTGACTGCCGTAAATGTTGGGTCCAACGTAGAGACTGGAGTAGCGAGGCACGCTGATAAGAATGGCGAAGAAGATCACCATCGCTGCATTAAGTCGGGTTTTCGTCTTGCTAAACCAAGTCATGGAACGGAGCGGATAGGCTATTGCCAAATAACGCTCTATTGTTATCAATAGCGTGACAAAAATGGAAATGGAACGGACTAAAAACCCGGAAGTCAAACGGGAAAAAGAATTCAGGAAATGTCTAAAGAAATAATTTTAGTTTTATAAAAAGCTTACACATAAGTAGGGTGATGGAAGACGCATAAATCCAATACATGGAACCCTCCACTCGCCCATGCCAATTCTCTACACAAATTGATCATAATTAAGTGTTATCTAAAATGGCTTATTGATAAGACCTTATCTTGGTTACCAAAGTAAGCGGTAGGTGCCGTGGAGGATGCGAATGTTGTCAGGCAACAGAGTAGATCCACATGGGCTAGCAGACTGAGGAGAAAGTCAAATGAGCGGTTATCCCTCCTTCTACGAATGACTGTGATAATGAGAAGGTTCGTTATCACACCAACTGTACACACCAGCAAGGTGAAATACCAGAGAATGCGACAGGTCCAGTGACCAATTCCAAACTCGTTTATGGTTTCACCAGTAAGGTAGCCGCCACGAGTGTCACATTTGACACAAAAGTGAGGATATCTCTGGGAGCATTCCAAGCCCGACTTGGGAAGGTCAATGAAGCCACAGAGAAAAATGTCCAGTTTCTCCACAATTAACTGGATATCGTCACTCCTGTTGGGGGGCGGAGTGTAAATTGGAATATTACATTCATCCACCTGCTGCTGCTGCTCTGATAAGTTGCTTGGCAACATGGCCATGACCATGCAATTTCTCATGTGTCCACTATTTGCGCTTTAACTTTTCATGGAATTTTATCCATTTTATGATGGATTAAATTTCTAGATTTTTTTCCTTGCCAAAACCAGTTCCATTTTCTAGTTTGTCATAAAGCACATCCTCATGCTTGTACTTACAGTAGCCGTGAATCCTTCCCAGGAAACCACAAACGCCACACCACATTACCTTTTGCAACAATTTTTCTCATGAATCATCGCAGTTTATGGAAATAATTTATTTCATAATAAATGTTGCAAAAATAAAACAAATAAAACTTTTAGCCAAAATTTTAATAGAAATATATTAACGATTTATTATTAATATAATTAATATTTCCTTTTTATGTAAATGGGATAGTCGTCTCATATTGATGCGCATTTACCTCACATTATCCTTTTTCGCCAATCAAAAATATAACAAAGCTGATTTCATTCTAAGTAACTTAACCGTCTTCGTGAATCATTCCTGTTCCAAACTAAAATACTACACATTTTACTAGGCACCTGCACTATTAACTGACACTACTAATATGTATAGCAACAAAGACTATATATAATTTTCGTAAAAATATTAAATATTACAATATTACAAGTAATAACAAAACTGGTGGTAAATGTACGTCTAGCGTGAGTGGAATAACAATATGTTATATTTTTTGTATACAACATTTCATAATAAACAAATTGATATTACACATTTTTGAAGTGGAAGCCCAAACATGTGGGTAGGTTTCATGAAAATAAAAAACAATTTTATAGACTAAACTATAGTTTATCATTTAAAATGTCAGGTATGTAAAGTGTAGTAATCAGCAGATTTCATAGAAATAAATGGAGTACACAAAAACTCGGACAAAGATGCGCATTTGCTGACTTTGTTTCTCCCATTTTTAATTTTTTAAGCATTGCTCACCACCATTTTTATTAAAAAATATTAAATTTTTATCAAATCACTATAGTTACTGGTAATAGTAATTAACTGTATTTATAATATCGCACCGTCAAAATTACATAATATATATATTTTTAAGATATATATTGAAAAAAGAGGACAAACAAAACAAAATAATCAACAAAAATATATAATAATAATAATAATAAAATTAACATTTAATTTAACATTTTTTAATTTATATAATTAATATATATAATATATGCGCGCGCGTGTAGCAGTAAAGTAGAGTTGATTATATAAGGTACATGTATTAAAATTTCCCCCCGTATTTCCCCCTGACAGTCCCCCACAATCAAAAACCAGCCTCAATTTTATCAACAGTTCACCTTGACAACACAAAAATAATATGCCTAAAATAAACCAATTAAAACTAAACTGTACCTACCTAAAAATATATATTTAGGTAATAAATTGTTTTTTTTTCTTGTGGGTTTTTAAATTACATAAAATAATAGCCATAAGTGCCAGGTGATTTAGAATTAATTAAGTTTTTTAGTGACAAACAGATTTTAAATATAAAATATAATAACAAAAAAACGGGGTAATGTGAATACAGAGGAGAGGAATGAATGCCCTTACTAGTACATATAGTTATTGATAAAATATGTAGAAAATTTTAATTTAATAATAATATAATATCGTCAGTTGGTCTCTACTATTATATATACGCTCTAGCCACCTGTTGCTCTGTTGGAATTATAATAATATTTAAGTTTTTTAAATTATCGATACTATAGGACGCTCTCACGCAGCAATATATTATTTCTCAAGTATTCAAATATTATGTACGTATGTATAAACTTTATTACAATTCATTAAATAGGTAAATAATAAGTTACTATTTATCAT